>JARHVA010008485.1:402500-479791 GCA_037957365.1 Torreya grandis | reverse complement strand
AAAATCACATTACTCCTACTCCTTTTTGGCATTAGAAACCACTTGTAACTATCATTTCCCATATGAAAACTAATTAAAACTAGCTTAACATATATATGTTTGTATAATTATACATTAGTTTAAATTTATTTGACCCTAATTTAACTTTAGTACATTGGATGAGTCATAAAAATGGATTTATTTTTTAATAAACTACACTATGGGTGACTAAACAAAACTAATACAATAAAGCAAATTTACCTTAAACTCCCCAAAATTATCTTAAACTTATTAAAAAAATATTAAACTTTACAAAAGATCTCAATGGTCACATTTTCATATTTTTGACTTATCTCCCTTGGTCAACCAATTCAATTTAGTATCTTGGAGGGTCAAAACACCACTATCTTCCTTACTAGTTAGGATACCTTAACCTCTCCAAGCTTACCTTAAAAATGATAAACATGTACAAGACATTCATTTAGACCCCCTTGGAAAGGTATACCTACTAAAAAAGTCAAGTTTTTTATTAATCCAACTTATGGTATCCAAAATTGACTAACATCTTTGGTGAACTCTTAGGATTGCATGTTTGTTATGCTCATTAGACTGGTTACCTTATCCATCTATTGGACATGGGGTCATATCTCACTAAATATTAAACCTAAATTAACCTTGAAACTTAACTGAAAATGACTTTAAACAACTAATACAACTGATTAACACTCATCAAAATAGTAAAATAAGAAGCAAACACACCAAATCAAGACAGACATGTGTGTTACACATCACCTGGGGAAACAAAGAATAATAAATCTAATTTAGAAAACTAACCTCAACATATCCACCTCTAGAATAAAATGGAATGTTTTTAATGATCACCATGATCCCATGAAATCATATTATCATATACTAAATGGAGTTTGATCAGGTATTGCTCATAGAGTGAGATATTCCAACTACATTTTTATATGTTAGCATACTCATGGTCTTCTTATATAGAAACCAAACCTTATTACTTCATTACCTTATTCATGGATTTACTATGTGAGTTAATAAAAAATTCATACCCATCCCAAGATTGGCTTTTTGGAACAAACAATACTATCTTTGTCTCATTAATAGGTTATTTTTTTATCGTCTATGGTCACTTAAAGAGAGTCATTATGTATTGTAATTGATTCAAGTTGTTCAAACCATTTTATGAGGTCTAAAACCTTATATTGATCATTCATGATTTAATTCATTTCAAACATGATCATATCTTGACTCATAGGGGCAACATCAACCTTAACTTCTATAGGTTCCACAAAATGATGTACCTTGTCTTGAATAGCTTTTTTGTAACCAATACATTTCTCTTCAAGAAGATATTAGCCTCACAAACATCTTCAAATTTCCCAACAAGAGATATAGGCCCTTTAAGAGCCTTAAACTCATTGAGATACTCCAAATACTGCTGCCACATATCATCTTAGAAATGTTCATGTTGGTTTGAGAAAACATGATGCATATGATTTTCCTCTTGATGATACATATCTTTGTCACCTTGATAGATGTTGAAATGTGATCCTAAACTTCATGGTGATTGTTTGGGAGAAACTACAACCTTAGTTTTAATTTTACCTTGCTCTTTAAAGCTAAATTATTTAGATTCATTAAAGGCTATTTAAAACCTACTCAAGACCTCATATTTCTAAATAATGAGATCCTCTATCTCAAGATCAAGTACAACCTATTCAATGAAGGATTTGTATGAAAACATTCCCTTGAGATTCTTCCATTGTAAAACTAGTTAGATTTTTCTTGTAATAAATAATAATACCAATGTTTTTAGTCAAAGTAAAGAGTTCAAAATAGACTTTTAACCTCCTCTAAGCTACTTGAGACATCTTAAAAGGTATCAAAATGCATCTCAATTGAATCTAGCTACTCCAATTCATCAAGAGTTCATAAAAACTATTGTTCTTGATCATTTTTTGGTCTCAATGAGATGACTAGTTAGTTTTACTACTATTATAACCACATTAATTGGACTTTATTCATCTTCAAAAATATTTTCTCCTTCAAATTATGATGCTACATGATGAAGATCATTTCTCCCTTCATCTTTAAAGACTAATTTATTATTTTATTCATTAAGGGGAGTTATAATAATGAATTATTCCTCATTTTCATTTCGATAATCTTCTTCATATCCCTCATCATGATCACTTGCAGCTATAACTTGAATTTCATTAGTCTAAAAGAGAACATGTTCTTCATCAATTATGTGATTGTCAACCTCAAAAACCAAATTTGGGATCTCATGATCAATGATCTTGTCCTTATTCTCTCTCCATTCACCAACCCATCCCTTAGACCTTGATTGATTTGATCTTCACTTTTCTCAATATGGACCTCCTTCTTAATTTTAAATCTTTATTGAATTAAATTTCATGATGGGAAGATTTTAGGATCATGAGGGAGGGTTGGGTTTGAATAGGTTCATGAATTGGATTGAAGCTTGAGATATCTCTCTTATTTTATATGTCCTCTTAGATATATTTACATGATAGGAAGTTTTGGGGATATTTAGGAGGGAGCGGTGGGGTTTGAATAGGTAAAAGTTACTTTTTGATTTCAACTTATTGATCTAGGAATGGCTCATCTTTCTTTCCCCATAGGCTACTACTTACTTCCAACTTGGGGTATTAGACTTATAATCCTCCTCTTGATGGGTGTGTTACAACTTTAAGGGGTAAAATAAGGATTATATAATATTAAAAGTTACCTTGGAGACCCATAAAATTTATGATTTTTGAAGATCATATGAGAAGGTTCATGAGAGAGAGTAGGATGAGCTTGGGGAATAATGAGTGAGGCCTTCATATAGTCAATCTTTTTTTGATGACTTATTGAAATTTGGAGGAGATTAAGAAAATAAGAGGATTAAATTTAAGATTAGAATGGGTGATTGAGGAATAATAAACTTCAATTCTTTACCTTCCCATATTATTAATATATCCTCCATGCATTGATTCAAATCCTTTATTTATAGCCTTTCATTGGTTAAGTCCTAATTGTTTCCCCTCTCAAAGGATTCCCACTCACTCCTTAAAAAATTTAATAAGTTCCTTAGATTTTTAATGAGATTACTAGGGATAACTCAACCAAATTATACATTTCCATCTATCTTTATCATCACCATTTCATTCTTATACATCTTCATGAGCAACTAAGAATCTTGTTCTTCCCTTAGTTTGTATTTGCACAACTATACACTCCTTAGATATTAACTTCTACTAATGGAAAGATTGAAAGGACTAATATGTAGGCTGACAATATTGGTAAGGTTGATGAGTAAATGAGGGAGGATAGAGCTCTTGATAGAAATATTGGTTACATTGATAACTAGGGTCATATGAAAGGTTAAGTATGGGTCGTTGTAGGGCTGATATGGATCAACATAGGATTGACATGGTTCATTATGTTGTTGATAAAAACTAATATATGTTGAGGTATGTTCCTATGTGTTTGTATTAATGCATTAACGTTTTCATTTTTATCAAAGTCAAGTTGAATATCCTTCATGTCATAAGTTAAAATTGATGCCATGATTGGAAAAATAGTGTGTGATAAGAAAGTTTTGTCTATATTATGAGAGAAAAATTGAAGGCAACCTATTATTATTTCAATGGTTTGATGAAATTTCAAGATCATGTTCAAGATACAAGTGAAGAATCTTGATTAAGCTCTAAGTACTAAGAAACATACAAGGTATCTTTTAGTAGCCTAGTCTAGCCATGTGAAGAAGACATATGCATGAAGAATGATAAATATTTGTGTTGTGGGTTAGTATAGACATGATTAAGTATTATAAGTTTCTTAAACATGTGAAAGAGGTAGATGAGGTTAAAGGGTCAATTTTGAAGTTTAGCTCCTATATGAAGAGACTTAGTAAGAAGACACAAGATTGGTGTCATAGTGAGATAAGCCATATGAGACCTATGTGAGAAATATTTTCAATGTATGATAAGTATATTATGTTTTATGACATGATGGTAGAGTTTTCAAGACAATTAAATAGGTTTCAAGGCATGATCATACTCAAATTATGCTTGGCAATACGAGACCTAGTGTTAAAAGAAACCTATAATGGACTAAGTAGGGGTCCAGTTCATTTCAAAAGATAGAAGAGTTGTTGATAAAATTTAAAGTGATGTGAGGGATTTTGATAAGAATTTTTACCAAGTTTGGATACATAACCTACAAGAGGAAAACAAGAATTTTAGTGGTAAGGTTGATTGTGTGCACATAATGAGGTATTATAGACCCAAGATGAAGAGTTTCTCATGTTATTTGGCATGCGAAACCTTTGAATGAGATCTTGATCACATCATGGTATTTGGGTAAGGTCACTATATTTAATTTATTTTCATTATTTTTGGGGTTGAGGGAATTATTTTTATGAATGATTGTTAAGAAGGTTAGGTAGTCAAAACCCTCCTAAAACCCTTACAAAAGACCCGATAGGAATGATATAATAGGTTATGGATCAGAATGTTCTATTTGACCTAGTTTTATTTTTTAAACAATGTAAATTATTATTTAATATCTCCTCAGGTGGTTTTGGTTTGACTTGAAAGCAAGCAAAAGCTCCAAGAAAACCATTATTTTCAAGGTTTTTGATGTTATAGGTAGGGTTGACTAGATCAAATAATGAAAATGGATGCAGGATGATTTTAAATACTTATAGTTTATGCCCATGAAATTTATAGGTAGGTTTATGATAAAGAAATGTGTAAAAATAGTCATGGAATTTAGCCTATTGTTAAACTGGCCTAATGAGCAAAAATAATGAGAAAACTAGGTGAGAATGAGAATGAGATTAGGGATTGGTTATAAAGGACTAGTGATGGATTATAAGGCATGTGGTAATTATTAAATACATATATATCATATAAAATTTGTATATAATCATTTAAGATTCCTACACCTATGCAAAACATTGTCATCAAACTAGTTTGTCTAACATAGTGGAGTTTGTGTATAGTGACATAGTGAGATTGGTCTATAAGACCAATATTGACATATGAACATGAAACATATATTTTAAAATATGATATAAGGATGATAAAGTTTTTAAAAAATAAATTTAAAGATCATATAAGTGTTTCCAAAAGTGTTTTACAAGTTGATTTTCTTGATTGTGTTTTTGATCTACAGGCAATTTTTTGTGTATGAAAAGGATGATCCTAAGTCATTTATCACTAATTTCAATGATAAAAAAACATTGAATATGATTTAAATGAATAATAGGATAATTTTAGTTCATTTATTTTCATTGAATTCCTTTATCAAGTCTATAGAGTTAAATGTTTTTGACTGTGTTGATAGTGCTTAGTGTTCTCAAGTAAGTCATCTACATGAGTGTTCTTGAGGCCCTTTTGGCCTATATGGTGGAGAAAAAATCATTTTGGGAAGTTTATTAATTTATTTTTATCCTATTAATATGATTTTATGCATATTTTATGTGGTAAATATGTGTATTTGGTTCAAATTTGTAAGACAAACTTATAGGCAGTGAGAGGGCCTATTGGCGAGGAAAGCTAATTGGTAGGTCCAAGTAGTGAAATGGGAAAAAATGGAGATGGGGAGATAATTTGAACTTATCATGGGTATATTTGAGGAATTTATTAAGTTTTTAATCCATTTTTTAAGATATAAAGTGTTCCTAAGGCTCAGAGTGGTAATGCGTGGATAGGACATACCTAATTGCATTAGGTCTCCATTAGGCATAATGGTGAAATTGGTCCTTGTAGACTATGAATAAATAATGTATTGTTTGTTTAAATAATGAAATGTGTATAGTGATATTTTTAAATTATAATATATTATTTTGAGGTCATTATCCAACAAATATATGTATGATAAAGAATCAAGCATAAAGTCAGGCCTAATAAACATATTTTGACTAGTTAGATCATTGAGTTATTAAGCAAAGGATATAGTGTTTTTGGAGAATACGTTTAGAGATTGAATATAATAAATAAGATGATAAAATAATGACATTAGTATATAAATATTTTTATATAGGTGTTGATCAAGGTTATTTGACCTAATTCTACCAAAGAGAGGGCTAATTGAGCGAGAAGGCCTATGAGTCTATTTGAGTGAGATTAAAGGTTTAATAGTGAAAAATAAGGTTATCATATATAGTTGAGTTATAAAAAGGTGTTATAAGGTGATCAGATATCATAGGTGACTTGGTTGGTGTTGATTTACCTAGGGGGGTTAGAGCCTCCTTGCAAGATAGAGCTTACAAAATACTAGTTAAGTTGGTGATTATCTCAATAGGGGTTAGATCTCCTTATGAATTTGGTGATTCACTAAAAATTGGATATTGAAATTATAGGATTGTAACCCATGTGCATGGTTTAGTGCATTTTATTCTCCAAGTGGCTTTCTCACATAAATTCTATGTTCTCTCATAATATGCTTGTGTAATTGCTTTGTTTATGCATTGATATTTTATTTGAATTGAATATATATTGTTAAGAAATTGATTCACTCCCCACCCCCCATATTAGCAACTAATTCCAACAATATGTTGTTGATATATCTCACCAACTTGTTTAAAATATAAGCCTTTTCCAAACTCATCCATGAAACCTCATGAGAAAGACATAAAAAATATCACTTGATTTTAAGCATACTTTGGTTGTTAAGATTAATTGATTATGCTCAGATTTACCATTGGTGATTTTGTTAATGCCTCTAAATTTTGATGCATTGAATAACACACCAATCACTATTCAATGGATGAATTATATGTTCCCACTAGGTATGTAAGAATTGTTATAGCTCAAATTTACACCCTTGAGAGGGTGTCTTAAAACCCTCCCACTCAAGCTGTACAATGGGATTAGTCCTAGGTTGTGGGTGACATTTAAGTGGAATGAACCTATAGATTTGGGTTATATCCCTTGATGATTCACCCAAACTATTTCTAAACTATTTATTTTTTGAGAAAAAGGAAAAAGGAGATGCTCTAAATCCTAAATGGGGTGATGCACCAAACAAATTTATCACTACCAACCAATTGCATGTGCACACATAGAATCTGAGAATAATTTAAACATACGTGACTCTAAATATAAATATATTACATATGAATTTAAATGTGGAGGTTGTGATAGATGAATAGTCTAGGAGGACTAATAAAGAGGTCTAAAATGACAGTAATGAATAGGTAATGTTTATAAACCCTTACACTTCATTTGAACACTTCACATTACCTACAAGAGAAGATTTCAAGGAAGACTAAGCAAATCACTTAACAAGAACAAATATCCATACATAAACACTAAGTATAGTCATAGAAGAAGATAAAATCAGTAGTATTATTGATCAAAGGCATACAAATGAGTAGGGATTTACCATACTCAATTTGAGGATCCAAAAAATTCCAAAATCAAGCATAGAGAGAGAGAGAGAGAGAGAGAGAGAGAGAGAGAGAGAGAGAGAGAGAGAGAGAGAGAGAGAGAGAGAGAGAGAGAGAGAGAGAGAGAGAGAGAGAGAGAGAGAGAGAGAGAGAGAGAGAGAGATCATTAACAAGTGTCATTATTATAAGATCAGTTACAAGAAAGAAATGAGTTATAAATATCCTTGTAAAATCCTTCATATGTTTCAACTTTTTTGATGATGATATATTCATGGATTTGGAATAATAGTGACTCTTAGTCTTTATCAATTCATCCTTATCTCCACATGGATGATAATTACAATATTCTATCTTGACACATGCCCACTTGAAGTTATCCAACACCATATTAGGACAATTTAATGTTATTTTCATCTTAAAAGAGTATAAGAACCAAGTTTTACACATGGTCATACTTCTAATAACCTCTAATTTAGTCCTCTTAGTGCAAGACTGATCATCTGTCTTTATCTTAGGCCTAGTTAACCACTTTTAAACTATACTATCATCAAGGGGACCTCTCAAATTAATGATTAAATGATATAATACCTATATCTTGTCTTGATAAACCTCTTCCATTTTTTAATAAGGCTTGTAATCCCTAAAACCCTATAAACTAGCTCCAAGAGGCACTCTTTTAGGCCAAAATTCATACATTTCCTTTCACACGTGTGAGTTAGTGATTCATTTAAGTGATATTAGGTGTTTGGATTTTATTAATTATTTTTTAGGTAACTTAATTAAATTCAAAGTCATTATAAATACCTATACCTCCATCAAGCTCCTAGAAGGGTTTAGAAAGGGTTTAAAGTGACCAAACATCTTAACGATGATTCATAAAGATGAGGACCTCAATACCTAGACCAATGCCAAAAGTTTATATCACATAATTTTACCCTTCCATGGATAATATATTAAAGTCCCATTCAATTTATCATTCAATATCCGAACACAAAAATGATCCTTCTTGAGTTTTCAAGGGTGAAAAGTAGGGTTTTAGACTACCCCTCCTTATTAAGGATTGCTCATAACATGGAGGAAGTTTATCAAAAAAACAATTCCATGGTTTGGAGTAATTTTACCTGCCCCAAATCTTCCAATAAACATTTTACACCAATCACATACTCCATGGATTTATGAGCTTCTCAAGACTACCTCTTGGGATTGTAGGATTGTGTATGATGATAAGAGATAATTTTGAATTGAAAACACTATCTTGATGCTTGGTAAAAGTTTTAAATAGTATATTTATGTATTTTAAATATTTAATAGGTATGTGGTGTAGTATTTAAATATGAATTTACCTTCATAATTTTCTATAACTTGGTTTCCATGCCTTGAGGGTTTGTAGGCCATTATGCTAGTCTGGCACTCATAGCCTAGTTTGGAGTTTGTCTTCAAATTTTTAGGGTTATAAAATATTTGGAGACATTTTTAAAAAAAAATTATATCTTTTTTATCTTTATATACCCATTCTCAATGAAAATTTTTCATGCTTTGTTTATACTTCTAATTCAAACTTGTAGGTCATAGTCAGGACTGTAGGTGTCTTTTCAAGAGATCTTCACCATATTGGTGATATTATTTTATTCATATAAGTTTAGGTACATTTAGAATCTTATACATATTTATTTAAATCTCTTTTTTCCTCTAAACCTCCTACTTGGTACTCGATGCGTTCTTCTTCATATCTAAAATGCAATCTTGTAGGTCTTAATCAGAAGTTTAGGTATAGGTGTAGGCTTAGCATTTTTTGGATCTCAAGAGTGAGTATTAAACTCCATATACTCACTATTCACCATTATTATACCTTTAATACATATCTAAAATACTTACCCATGGTTTCCACACCTCATTTGACCCTTGAACTTCATCATTCAACATAAGGAGATGTTGCATTTCCTTGGAAATGAAGACGTAATGCTTTGTAGACTTTAGGTCTCCATTTTAATTACTTTAAGCCCTTAATGATGAATTTTATGGTAATTATTAACTCTAAATGTAATCTCTCATTTAATTTTCATGGTTTCCATCACTTGTTTGGTCTTCATGTTTCAACTTGCCATATAGAGTTCAATGGTATTTTTTTGAAAAAGAGACCTATAGGTCTGAAGACCAATAAATCTACATTTTGTATTTTTGAGCCCCTTATGAATCATGATATGATAATATATACCCATGAAATCAATTTATAACCACATAATTTTATTATTGAAGAGACATTAGACCTTCATACATTATATACAAGTCAATATTTATCTCTTTGGGTTCATCTTTGCATAAACAAACTTTTACATAGTATTCTAACATGATGTCATAGTGTGTTTGATTAGAATATTTGGTGATGGCGTGAATGTATGATTACTTGGAAGCCTATAATATCATTTTAATCTATATGAAATTAATTCTCACATTAGTTTCTTGATGATTCATAACTCATTACATGTTTACCTTCAACTAGTGCAAGCTACACACATTCCCTTGGTGGACATGAGACATGATATTTCAACCATTTTTGGCTCTAAACATGATTTTAGGATAAATAAATTATTTTTAAAAATACTACCATATAACAACAACCACCTATTACTCCCTCTAGGTATTCAAGACTCTCAAATTACTAGGATTATGCCTGTATATTATTCAATGATGAGCATTTTTGAAAAAAATATAGGTTACCATCATGTTTATAATATTTTGTTCCATTTATGCATGAATTAATCTTTTATTATATTTAATATCATCAAGGTAGTGTGTAATCTTTGTATGACCTTCACTAACATGCTCCCAACTACTTAAAAACCCTAGAACATCAAGAACTCCATTTTCTCAACCTACAACTTGCTCTAAAAATGAAAATTTCTTCTTCATTATGCTCACACATGCTAAGTGGGTATTGTAAAATAATATCTAATTACTTAATATACCTCTTAAATCCTCTCTAATTACATTCATGCTTTTAATGATCTTTAAACTACCATTTCCAATGTAAAACTGAGTTAGTGGGGTTTTTTTGGGTTTTAGACCACCCTACCTTCTTAATGATTGTTTATAAATAAGGAAAAATTAATATGAATAAATATGGACAAGTATTTGAAGGGAATAATGACACCCATCTTTGGCCAAGATAATTCCTTACAATTCTCTCTTTTATTCATACCATTCATAAACCTGCTAGCCTTCTTGAGCTTCCAAGAAGCTTGACAGGAGGAATTGAATGGTTTTATCCTTCCTTAGACTTTTAATTACATTAAAATATTTTTTTTAACCTTTATAAAGATAGGGTAGGACTTTATGGCACTTTTACATCTTGTACACCTACAAAATCACATTACTCTTCTCTTTTTTGGCATTAGAAACCCCTGTAATTACCATTTTCCATATGAAACTGACTCAAACTAACTTGACACATGTATGTTTGTATAATTATACCTTACTTTAATTTAATTGACCCTATTTCACCTTTGTTATATTGGATGGGTCATAATAAATGGATTTCATTTGAAAAAACTTTAATAGGGGTGACTAAAAAAAACTAATACAATGGAGCATAATTACCTTAAAATCCTCAAAATTACTTTAAACTTATAAAAAATACATTAAAATTTCCAAAATATCTAAATATTAATGTTTTCATATTTTTGGCTTAGCTCCCTTGGTTAACCCAGTCACTTTAGTGCACCTTAGCATCTTGTAGGGTCAAAACAACACTATCTTCCTTACTAGCCAAGATACCTTAACCTCTCTAAGCTTACTTAAAAAAATTCTAAACTTGTATAAGAAATTAATTTAAACCCATTATAAAGGGATACCTAGTGAAAAAGTAAAGTTTTTGATTAATCCCACCTATGGTATCCAAAATTGGCTAATAGGATGATTAACGGGTTGGGTGTTTCTCACTAGGCAAAGTGTCCTAACTTGAGGTATTATGGGAAGAACTAGTGTAGATCTAGGCCTTTGATGGATCAACAAAGGAAAAGTCGAAACATTGGCTTGGGATTTAGATCTAGTTATTCTCTTGTGTGTCTCCATTAAAACTCAAATGTAGGGGAGACCTCCTATAGGGAAGGACACATAGTGATTCCTACCCTCTTAGTACCAAATTTTAATTTTGTTGATGTAATTTTTATGCACAACATATATTTAACAAGGTAACCTCTAATGTTTTAGGATATTAATGGAGATAAAATCCACTCCAAGGTATGATTTTTAGGTATGGGTTGATCAATTAGCTGGTATAACAGTAGGTTGAGCATGTATGTTGTGAATTAGGTGAGTGGATGATTAAAACCTAAAATAAACCAAATACTACTTGATTTAGATAGATGAATTTTATGCTAGAATGGGTAGACCTCAAAAAATTCCAAAAGTGGGGTAAGGTAGAGAAAAAAGATAAGGATCTATGATCTTAATAAATATTACGTCCAAGATGGTCTCTTTGTGGATAAGTGTTTTAAAACCAATTCTTGCAACTAGTATTTATTGCTCACACATACAAACATAATTAAGGAGACAAAGGAAAAGATGATATAATAAACTCTAAGATCTTAAATAAATGTTTATCTTATTTAGATTTATTTTTTCACACCATTATGTATAAGATCATAACTTAGATCAAAAAGGTATCTAAGGAAGTTATTACTCACTCCTAGAAATCTATATCATGGGAAACATTTCTACACACTCATGGAAATGAGACAATCAACCTAGTTACATAAAATCAATGATGTCTACTAATAATAAAATACATATTACACATCTTATTCTAGTATACACCACTAATAATAGTGATGAAATATCAATAGCCTTTCCACACTTCAAGTTACTGAATCAACCAACCAAGAAAATAAATGCAACTAATTACACATAATTAAAAGAGAAAGACATCAAAACATTTGCATAACAATAACAAGATATTTATTCCTATATTTATAATATTTTCCAATAAAAATCATATATTTTTTGAAAATTAAAGGATTAAAACTATAAATATGTTTGGATAGGGGTCTCCTTATCCTCCAAATCCAAACAACACTCCAAAATTACATGCTAATAATAATTATAATCAGATATCTAATTGATGTAAAATTTGTATGCATAATTATAAATAGAAAAAATGGTATCTTAAAGATAAGACTCATTCTAACATAACCATGAAACATTTTCATGTTAAAAAAATTCTTTAGTTTACTATTACATGCATTAGTTTCACTTGCTAATTTACATGCAAAATACATATAAAATCAGCCTAAGATAACTAATGTTTCATCAAAGTTGGGGCCTAAAGGGTCAAACTTATAGTAGTCAAAGGGACTAAATTGGATGGTGGAGTTAAATTAGATGATCTATTCGTAGCCTTTTCTTTACTTTTAGGTCCTGATAGTGATTGTATTTGATGATATGTTGTAATCTGATTACATCAATATTCAAAAGAGAGGGATTATACACTCTAGTGACTTACACCAACAAGAATTCATGATTTGTCTTTCTGGCTCTAAAATCCACCCAAAATATTTATAACTCAATAAATTTCTTCCTAGAAAATACTAGTTCTTGTTTAATCTCCCTAAATCTACACCCCTAAAGACTAATTAAAATTTGCAGATTCCTATTAGAGTAGTTGGTCAAAATTGGATCTACTTATTATCTTTATTGAGGAATCTTGGGTTTGAGATAATTTCTACTTATGTAAAAATTTTAAGACTTGATTTTTATGCTCTGTAAGTTTTGGAATCAAGGTTTGTGCACTTGATACATATTCCCAAACTTATTGTGTCCTAATAACCACTAGATTGAGAGCATTGGTTGCTTCCAATGGTTTTATCCAATTTAAATGGATATAATCCTTATTGATGGTGTAAAATAAAAGTAAATTTGGTTTATTCTCATCATATTTTAAATAATTAAACAATTTGTAAGTTTCAACAATATGAGGAGATAATTTAGCTCTCATCATTTTGGTAATGTCCAAAATATTATACAATATAAGAGCTACATTTTGAATGTCACCTTGAATTTCCACATGAAATTATACTATCTAATTTTTATCTCTTACCTTCTCTATATCCTAATATATCTCTCACTTGGCCTTTTTGTACCCTCGTGAAGTTCCAACAAAGCATCTGCATTTGGTTGAAGATAAGCCTTAAAATCTTCATTGTATGGAGACTCTCCAAGTCTCATATTATTTCTATTAGATAAAGAGAAAACATCTTGTATTTATTCAAAAATCATACACTACCAGATTCATCTTAGATCTTCCTCTTATTGACATTATAGATAGTTCTTTTTGATTTGTCAATAAATGATCTCATGTTAGGTAACCCTATCATCACTAGATTTAGTATTTATGCAACTTGGGATCCAAGTCTTCTACCCATTGTGGAATCACCAATTTTTTAATATCAAATATATGAGTATCTTGGGAAGAATTCTCCAAGAAAATATCCCTAGAATACTACCTTAATGCCTTTGCATGCAATTGTTTTGGCAAGGAAGGGAAGATGATTTTATCCCAATCCATATTATTAAACTGGGGCATGGCATGCACTATATAAGTGGCCTTCTTATTATTGGTTTTAGTAGAAGAAATAATATAAGTTTATTTATTAGAAATAAAATAATGCATTATAATTCCCAACTAAGTGTAAGACACATGAAGTTGATAATTTTTTAGGGCCCTTATTATTTTCTTAGAATGAACTTCATTCATTTTAGAGATAGTGGGGAGAGAAATAAGTGAAGTATTAATATGAGAAGTATAAACCATAGGAGATAAATAAATAAAAATAGTGATATAATAATAGGATATGATGAAACAACTAGATATGAATAAACTAGTTAAATACTAGAAACAATTGGATAAATAGGTACATATAAGACAATAGGAGAAATAAGAATTGGAGAAAATAAAACAATTAAATGAATAATCAAAGTAGTGGCTATAGTGGAAATGACCTCACATGATCCTCTATACTTAAGTGGCATGTTTCCTTTTATTCCCTAAAGCATTAGGACTTTATCTTTCTATAGTTCTTCATCTTCATCATTAGTCTCATTCTCTATTGATGGTGCTTTCATACTTGAACTTACAAAGGACTCCACTAAGTGAGGAGATTCCTTAAGATCTCTTGTCTTTATCTTTTATAAATTTTTTTGTATTTTCATATAAGGGAGGAGTCTCCTAAGTGGTGGAAGTTGAAACATCTACACTTGTAGAAATAAGGAAGCAATAAGAAGACCCATGTCCTTAGAGTTATAAGAATCAATGAAAATTGGTTATTGTTCTCCTCCCAATAGAATTATAGTAACATGAATTTCTTCCACCTACTTCTCTTGATTAAAATCATTCATTACAATTGGTCATGAAGTTTGGGAAGTCCCTTCTTATAATTAACTTGGCATAATAGGTTCTTCTTCCTCACCATGTTCCTACTTCATAGTTATCATCACAATAGATGGTGTTTGGGATGATGTTCCTTGGTCCAAAGGATAATAGAGAGGCTGAGAGGTTCAATAGTTTATTGTAACCCATCCACCTAGAGGTGGAAGAATCATGTGTGCCTATACATTTATGATGGAGGGATCCTTTGTATGTCCATAAATTAATCCTATATTAATATAACTACCTATGCCCTTTGTAGTACCTTAGCATTCAAGAAGATAAAATCATTCTCATATGGTTTGTGTTGGTAAGGGATGCCTAGGCTTGTGATATAATTTTGTATAAGGACATGGGGATCCCAATCCCTCTATGGTAAGGATGTCAATGAATATAATTATCTAGTTTTTCCAACTTACCTTAAGTTCTTCTTGTTGGTGTAACACATCTAACCAATCATTAAGTAAGACCCATATAATACATCATTGTATTTATTTTTTATGTCTTCATCTATACTCCACCATAGTTTATAATCTATTTATTATTATACCAATTTGTCCATGACATATTTGTAGAGGAATAAAGGGGTAATTTGTGTCCCACCACTATGATCAAAATATATTATAGGTATAAAAAATAATTGCCCCTTAGTTGTAGTGTTTTCTTAGTGCTTTTTGATACTCAGTATGGGGATTCCTCATGAATTACCATACATAATTAGGGATTGAAATTTTCAATAATTTTTATGATATTCATTATGTATCAATAGATGTAAAGTAATGAAAATAATTCACATTCCCAATTCTTGATGTTGTTTAGGGTTGGGCTCTAGAGTGCTTTATTATGAATGTAAATAGTGGATAGGACTACATCCAACAAATAATACATCATGTAGAAATGTCTGCCCATGGGTATTTTTTCAATTTTGAACATCTACACCTAGAGATTGATGTTGATTATCTCCCTTATGGTGAATTTATCTATGATTCATTAATAAATCCAATAATTGTACCCATTCTAGGTGGAGGAAGTGAATGTTATTATAACCATACAATCTATTAAGTAGAGCAATCCTAATACAAATTCCCATCCTAAATTTGGCGATTGGAATGTATTCATTGGACTTGAGTGTGACCAGTTCCTTGGGAGAAATCAATTTCCTTGGTGTATTTTTAATTGTGCTCATCTTCTTCCAAAATTTAACTCTATATCTATCGAATGTGGCATCTATAGTGGGTAGTCACATGTATATCTAATGATGTAGAGAATAATTATCTTATCATTTATGTGGTATATAAATCCACCAATCACCTTCCCTACAAAGAAAAAATCTCAAAGTACATTGATGTAGGGCATCACTTTGGACTTTGATTCTAATTTTTTATTTATTCATGGTTTAGTGGTATTAAGTCAACCACCAATGTTTTATGCTCATCTATTAGATTATTCTCATGTGAGTGGGTGTCTACATTATCTATTACATCCCATAAAGTTATATAATTAGAAAATTCATCCTTGGATATGGTCATCTTGAAGATAATTTTTTAATATTCTATGGAGTTTTCTATAGATAACTTCAATGGTGGAAATACTCCCTTCAACACTTTAAATGATGAAGCTATTCTTAATCTATTTGATCATGTAATTATCATCTTGAATTCAACTATTTTATCTCTTAATAGAAGTAATTCATAACTGAATGCAAGTAGATAGGTCTTCAATTTCTCTTGGATTGAAATTTACTCAAGATTTTTATTCATCAATAAGCACAATGTCTCTTCAAAATTCGTTCATAAATATTTGAGTATAAGACTTTAAATCTTGTTTGTGTCCCATTAATGTCCAATATTTCCAAGATTTTTTTCTCATTTAATTCAAAATTTTCCACTTACTTTGGTGGGTATGTCATATAAATATTCTATTCATTTTTATTAATGACATGATATAACCTTAGACAAGTGTCACTCTATTGTTAATTTCATGCCATATTAGTTATGCAATGTGGTACACCTTCAAAATTCAATTGTCAAAATTTTTGTTGAGACTAGGCTAGCCAAATATCATGACACATTGGATGCGTGAATGGAAAAGATGATATTTATGAAGAGTTAATTTCATGGACAAAAATTTATGAATGAAAATTGTGAAAACCCATAAGTTTGAAGATGGAAAAGATAAAAATTATGACAATTTTTTTTTTCAATGCATAAAAGTTTCTATAAACACAAGTTCTAAATGAAATTTTGAAATAAAAAGTCTAGTGAACACTTTTTGTAAAGATAAAAGTTGTGAAGAAATAAAAATACTAAAGTACGTGACTTGTGAAATACAAGAATTTTGATGAACAAAATTTCTAAAGACCTAATTATGAAGTACTAAAAATATGCAAAATGCACAACTTGTGAAGTGAAAAATACAAGAAGTCTGAAACTTAGGATTTTAGTTTAGTAATTCATGAACGTATTTGGAGAACTTGTACATATGTAAAAATACTGAAAACTATTAATAAGTTAGTTTAAATTAATCAAATAATGAAAACATGGGTAACAAGAAAATGCCCATTGCATTTATACTAAACAATATGCATAACAAAAATCATCCATGTGAAGAATAAGAAATTTTTAAATTTTTGAGCCTAGCTAGGTGCACGTATGAATGATAGTGAAAGAATATTTTCAAAATAGGTCTATGGTTTTTAGACTACATTGGGTCTTTATTCAATAAATTGAGAATGGGGTGTGTTGAGTACAACAACATATACATTTTTATGATTCAATTACACATATTGGGGGCACAAGGCTTTCTTACTTCTTATCATATAATTATTTATCACCTCATTAAGGATTTTTTAAACTCTTTCCCATTCCTCTATTTAGAAGCCTTGCTCAATAATTTTTTGATTAAATAATTTAAATATGGAAAAAATTCAAAAACATGCAAATAATTCAAAAAAAAAAAAAAAAGTATTTTCATTAGTTTAAAATCATGGCCCAAGAATCAGTTTCAGTTATTACTAGCTTACTTATTTCCGTATGTTATTTTTTATATGCTGGATAGATAACATATTGGAATATTTAAATACTTAAATATTTAAATACACATTATGTTTCATAATGTAGTTGAGTGTGATGCATGACATAATTTTACATGGTTTCAATTTTATTTTACCCTCATTACCCAATATCCTTGTTATGTTGGGGGAATCTCTTCATTCTCTATGAATACTTCAAACATGTTATATTTATCTACAACCCATCTACACTTTTGAGATACATATCATACAAATTGTTAACTACTCACTCATATTATACATGTGTTACATTAAAATTCTACTTAAAAATGATTACATGGTTCCATATGGTGGATGTACACTAGTATCATTCATTTTATGCTTCTTTATTACATGATTACATGATAAGATATAACTTGATTGTTTATTATGTGTGGTCTTTGGACTTATATGTTAATTTGTTTTATTATATGACATCATTATTCCATTTGCATATGGCCCTTAGCCTTATGTGTTTATTCAACATTAACATATCCTTTGTATTCGCATTTGTACCTTAAGCATGACATTATATTAAAATTTCATGATATTATATGTCATTATTTGTATGCTTTGTGTTATTTAATATGGTGCCATGATTCATATCATTAATTATTTAAACTCTCTAATCTTACTTTACTACCATGATACATATCATGCACACAATGTGTATGTGCTTCATGATATATCAATATATTACATGTTTTATATACTAATTGAATGTTATATTCAAATACTATGATGTAACATAATAAAATTTCAAGTGATTTTTACATGATTAGATATTTACCATATTACATAAATCTTATTTTGAGTTAATTGACTTGTAGGTTACATCTGTTATCTAAAAATAGGGGGATCACTATGGGTTTGTCTTTATAGTTCAAGTCTTCATGAGTAAATTTTCGTTTTATGGCATTACACAATTTCAAAATTATAACATGATTTGGAATTTTCAGCTAATGGGGTATGTCACACGCACACACTAAATCCTATAGTTATTAAGTATAAAATTTTAAAAAATATAGGTTTGAATATTTTTAAAATTTAGAAGGAATTCAATATCAATTTAGTATGGTTTATGGGGAATGTTATTCAATCATGTTCAAGTTACTAATGGAAATTTTATAAAAAAAAACTCAAGTTTATTTTTTTCAAAATTTCTTAAGTTTCAACGTTTCAAAGTTAAAAAGTTTCAAATATAATCTATATCCATCTATAGTAGTGTCATTCATCTTCATGTTTCAAGTGGGCCATGTTATATTCTAGTGACACTCATGGTATATGGTTGCATTTTTTCTATGTAGTGAGCAAAGTCGATTGTTTCACCCCTTCAAATATTTTACAAAGTATTTTATATAGTCAAATGAGAGTTGGCTAATACAAATATTTCCAAATAAATTTCATTAAAATATTTTAAAATTTAGAATTTATCACTCTCAATTCTCCATAGTTTCAACATTTATTCAAATGTCTAAATAAGGGTTAAAACACTTCTACACTTCTAAGTTACAGGGAAATTATATTGCATACTCTTTTAGGTGTATAATTTCCTTGATATATTTTAAAAATTCAAATTTTAAGTTTCATATTTTAAACTTTAAAATATGGAAAATAACATATTTTAGTGTACTTTCTACATGTTTTGCATTAAATCATTTTTCACGATCAATCTTTACATCAATATAATAAGTGTGTATGCACACTCAAGTTTGTATATAATTTACTCTAGTAATTTCAATTTGTTTAATTAATAGAATAATTTGGGGAAAATTTAAACACATAAAATTAATTATTAAGTGTTTAAAAATTCTTAATCTTTACATCCTTACCTTACTTGATCCATTTTCCATTTTTTTAACTCACAATCTATAAGATATTCTCTATTATCTTGAGTGCACAAAATAAATCATATAGACATCACTATTTCAATAATATTAATCCCAGTAGTTTTTATCTATTTGGAACAAGTTTGGACTAAGTTAGATAGGGCCATAATGTAGCCTTGTCCACTAGTGTGACCTTGTTCCCCATACTCTAATAGTTACCTTTTATAATTGAGATGTTTCAAAATGTATCTCGCACATGTTTTAAAAATTATTTTATTGATAGTATTAAAAATATTACCAAATATAATCACATCAAGTATTCTCAAAATACATATAATAATCACATAGAAATTCTATTGAACACTGAGCAAAAGAGAATTATTTCTTCCAATTTCAATTATGCAACATTCTAAGAATTATAATCAAATTATAAATACATTTTATTATAGGTCAAGGGAACTAATTATCAAATATCTATTTAAATATAATAGCTTAAATCATATAATTACACAATAATAGATTACACAATCATCATAGGAGGGAGAACTACACCATCCTAAGGCCCATTTGGTCTATGTAGGTATCACTCATATTATGCAAAGATTTCTAAGGATAGATCAACTATTCCCCTTACTCATTTCCCCCATTTTTATTTCATCTCTATATTTTTTATGTGAAATATATGGTTTCATATTTTTAGGTCTTCCACGTGGCTATACGGAGCATAAAATTTATCAGCCAATCCTTGTAGATAATCACATAGACCAAGTTATGAAAATAAGGTATATAGTCAACTAGGGCATGACTGTAATCAATAGAAAATGGACACTTTTACCCTATCCTTCTTTTATATAATTTTTCAATAATAAATTAAATTATTAAATTTGGTTATTACATAATACATAGGCCATATAAAGTAGTTTCTCAATCATAGTAAACCTATATAGTAAAATATATTTTTTTAAGGGAGGTCTACATATTTGCATGTCCTTTTATTATTTTTATAAAATAAAAAAATTATGTAAAATTTTGTGTCATATTATATTTTATTATAATATTTTGTGTCATATCTATTAATTTGATTCACTTCAACTAAAAATAGATTAAACACCTACCTAGTTGTTACGGGTTCCTTGTTTCTTCATAGTTGCCCTAACTAATCAGTAATGATTATAAAATAATAATAAAAATAAATAACACTATTTATTCCCTAAATAACTATTTTAACCATAAAATATATAAACATCATATATTTTGAGTGGTACTAGGAATAAAAGGATTAAAAGAGCTTAGTCTGATACAAAGTAATGACTATACATATTTATAAAGGAAGGTTAAAAGGGTTAGATTAAATCAATTTCCATTCTCATCATGCTCCCAAAATTTATTCATTTCTCTTCCTCAATAAATCCAATTAATTTTCATGATTGCGTACATAGAACTTGGAATTCCATAGAAGTAGATGAACCTACACCTCTTTTGAGGTAAAACCTTTTGTTTCTTATAAAATTTCCCCACTTTTTAGTCTCTAAATTTTCATATAATTATTCTCTTCCTATCCTAGTAGGGATAGGAAACCGAAATTGATGAGGTTGATAAAGTGAAAAAAATCAACTATACCTCTACCTCCTAGCAATGATACATAAGTGAACCCTATGTAATTCCACCTTAAGAATTTACTTTGAAAATGGTTCCTTCCTTCTTGACTTAGAAGTGAGTTCATCCCATCTATGGATACAATGGATTAGGGTTGATCTATCTATCTAACTAATGAGTGATAAATATTTATTTTGTTCACGTATTTCCCTTGTTATAAATTGCATGGCCATATCATTATTTTTCATCAATAAAATCAAATCATTCATTACTTTATCAAGTATGGAAAATTCTCCTCTTACTATTAAAATAACCTCTTTTTCTTGTGCAAATTACTCTTAAAAATCTTTTCCCATACTTTTTTCATGATAAATCTATAAATAAAAGGCTTTAACAAGTTTATCTCCCAAAACAATTTGGGTTCATTTCTTGATGATACACACAAACATAATTATGCAAGTAAAAACCACATAGTTGATTTTCAAACTTAGGAATAATTTGAACATATATATAAAATAAAGAGTTAGAATTATTTAATTTTTTAGATCAAAAACTATGAATTTTCATGACTTTAAATCTCAATTATGTATATTCAAGGTAAATAGCATATAAATATGTGAGAGGTATTTATTCTAACATCTATATGGTTATATGAATTATATATTCCATTGTTTCCTTTAACTTGTCAACTTTTTCATCCCTTATTTTCATATTCTCCTCTATTTATTTCACTTTATGTTTCATACAATTTATTTAATCTATCATTCTATTGTACTAATCATAACACTATACCAGTAGATATTTAATATTGGAATCTATTTTTTCAAACAATTCCTCCTTACTAGGTCCATCTATTTGAGTGGCTATAAATACTCTAGATGCTAATGATTGGAAACCAAAATCTAAAAACTATTTTTCAATAATATATATAGAGGATATAATGCTATTATCATCCATGGTTAAATATGCAACCTTTTTCTATGGCATGTATTATGTCAAACTTAGCTTCTGTAGGATTTGGATTCACTAAAAAAGGTGAAGTTGTTATAATTAGTTTGTATGTTGTAGGGGTTGTATCTGTCACATAGTTTTTATGGTAGTATATTATGTGTTTGCCTTGGGAATTTATATAATAAATATACCAATCACTCCAAATTATATTATTTAAAATGGATTCATAGTAACATCAACCTCTTATTCTATAGGTGCATGTAGATATCTGGTTTCTACCTCATCCACACTTTTCAATGAATCCAACCCACATTCAATCTCCCTCCTTGTCATTTATTATTAATAATATGGGAGAATGGATGTTATATGTTCTTATATTGCTCAAATATTTTCAATTTTTTATTTTTCCTCTATTTAAGTGTCTACTCCAAATGTTTCATTTCTTTAGAAGCATCAAACCATGATCTCATTGAAGTGTTTCCTTATTCTTATTCAGTACCTAAGGATTCAATTTCCATTTATTCATATTCCTCTTATTTATTTGACCCTATACTTTTATTATGAACAAATATTGGTTTTTTTTAGGGTTTTACTTTAATATTTTACACCTAATTCTTTGGGATATTCTTATGGGAGTAGCAAATGAATACTCCCTATATTTATTCTTTGGAATATAGGATGAAGGCACATCTTCTACCCTTCTCTCTAGAACTAGTTATTACACCTTTTCTAGATATTTTTATGATGAAGGGGATAATATTAACTTCTTACTCTTTTTTTAATAGGTCATTCACTATATATATTTTCTAGTTGTAGAACTAGGGCTAACCCTCTCATTGTTATAAATTATTCCCAAGATATATTAGGTCTCTGATCTCTTAAATATTTTTGGACAATTAATTGAATTAGAAAATGATGAGATAAATATTTGGGATTCATATTTTATTAGTCAAGATAATTTTTTTTGGAACATTTACCAATCTATTATGCCTTATATGACTCAATATTTTGAAATGGATAATACATAGTAAAGAAATCTTACCTTCACAACGAAGGTACCAAATGATGAATGTATCCACTTTAGCCTATAATAGTGGTCATGAATACCTAATTGTGCCTTTAAAAATGAATGTCAATTTCTCTCTTTCTATGCATAACTCATTTTTATTTATTGTAAGGTTTTATCTTTCTAACCACCTTTCTTTTAATGTTAGTAATCTAGTCAATTAAAAAAATAATTCTTTAGTAAGAACAATGTGTATGCCCCTTACCATTACTACACCGTTGATCAAGGTTCATGAAAATTACATGGATATTTGATCATTGGAGTTTTCCAAATTTTTCAAATAACTGAGCTAACTTTCACTATGAAAAATGGATACTATATATTATCTTCCCATAAATACATTATGGTATGAGGACTCTTTTTTCATAATATCACCACCCATTTTACCTTCTCCACATTTGATTGTAACTAAGAATAGTTAAATAGATGTTTTAAGTTATAATACTTGAAAAAATTTGAAGGTATTGGTAATCATTTGAATATTGGTATCACTTTTGGCATTCATTACCACATCACATCCTTCCCCTAACTTTATGTTGGTTGTAACCTCAATAAAATATCCCTCTATAACATTAATTATAATTTCCCACTCAATCATGTCATCATTTATCATAAGGTGAACTAAAATTATTAGAAGTAATTTGATGTGTATTTTCATGAGATGTATGGGATAATGTGAAAAAGGTATTATTAGACATATATGGCTAGGGGTGATTGGTTGTTAGTTTCCCAAAAAGAAAATTATTCATGATACATGATTGATTTGTAGTGGGTATGATGGATCGGATAGGTTCTAGGTAATAACACAACAAATCATATGAAAATAATATTTAATATCATTTTTAAACATGAAATTTTTTATAAATAAAATAATATTTTTACCAATCATAATTGATCATGGTAAGTGATTCCTCATTGATTATGTTTACATCTACTGTTAATGATATTGGAAGGAGAGTTAAAGGAGATAAAGTGTCCTATATCAAGAATTATGGCTTATTAAATATTATACAAATTATTGGAGTAGTTAGTAATAAGTAACCATATGTAATTAAAATTGGTTGATGTGCATAAGAAGAAGGTTTATGGAAGAGAAACTCTAGACTTTAGAGGATGATGGTGTTTATTGTATGTCATTTGGATGAAGATAGAGAGAATACATATAGATTAAAGATGATATAAATTATTATTTTTATCCATATTTATGACCCTAATTTAGTGTTCCATGTGATGATAGGTTAATTAGTTGGATGGTTTTATAAATGGAAAAAGCTTTGATGTGTCCTAGAGTGAAATAAGAGTTTATAGTAATTCTTATTTGATAAATTACATAAAACATTAGTAAATGAATAAAATTTATAGACAACCTTAAAAAAATTGTGATGTAATTGTCAACTAACTATAACAAATGAGAGCTAGTTGCATACTACCTACAATAACTATGATGCAATTTGTATACTACCTAAATCAACTATGATGCATTTTTTATACTACGTGCAATAATTATAGTAAACTTATATGCAATTTATAATGATAAATATAAAAATTTATTGCTTAATATTAATGTTATATATATATATATATATATATATATATACATACATACATATATATATATATATATGTATATATATATATATATATGTATATATATATATATATATGTATATATATATATATATATATATATGTAATATATATATATATATGTATATATATATATATGTATGTATATATATATATATATACATATATATATATATATATATATATATATATATATATATATATATATATATATATATATAATCTTTTACTCATAAGTCACTAGTAAGCTAGTTTTCCTCTCAAACCCATTTTATGTAGTTTTGACTATCTAGCAAGATATTTTTTGAACCATAACTACCAAATGTGGTGTTATTAACCTAGAGAGGTGGGGATGAAATGTTATGTCCAAAATTTATAAAACTCTTTTGGTTAATCAAAAATTTGGTCACAGTGCTCATCTAATATGCAATTGAGCTCCATGCCCATGTGAGGCCTTTCTTATGTTATGATATTCTAAATTAATTATTATTTGGAAAGAGGTTTATAAGTCTAAATTGAGATTGTGATCATTGACCATAAAGGATAATATAATATTAAATTTTTATCATAACATAACTACTTCATTGCCAAACACCTTTTCTATCTCATAAGGGGATAACCATCTAGTATAAAGTTTCCATTTATGTTCTTTGTATTTGGAATCATATAGATATTCCCAATCACCTAGTTGAAAATATCATGTTTTAATGAAATTGTCATTATATTTTATCCTTTTTTACTAAATTATTTTATATATTGTAGATATTATCTTCTCAAATCATCAAAGGAGTTGAGATCCATGATCCATTCTCTTTATGCTTCTGTCAAATTCATGCTAAGTTATAGGGTTGTCTATATAGTTTTGAGTTCAAACTCTATTGGAATAACATCCTTATTATCATATATGTATTCATAGGGTGTTAACCTTATGGTTATCTTCCATCTGGTCTTATAAGTATAGATGGCTTTTGGAAGATGTTCTTCTCAATCATAATGGTGTTTATCTATTTTATTGGTAAGGATGTTATCCAAATCCATATTGGTGACTTGAATTTTTTGGTTATATTGTTGATGATATTGAGTATAATTATTATTCCTAAATTCATATTATCATATAAAGGTTTCAAATAAATCAAAAATGAGTTATAGAACTTAATCATAGATTATCTCCCTTGGAATTCCATATATTGTGAAAATCTCATCATAAGGGAATTATGCTACATTTTCATCTTGTTCATGATTAAAATATTTGAGCTCTACCCATTTTATGAGGTAGTCTATGCATACCAAACTATACATATTTCCTTAATAAGGTGGATCTTTTGGGACAATAAAATCAATACCCATTTCTAAAAGGGATCTAAGACTAATTATGGATAAAGAAACATCTCATCCAAACATGTGGGTTTCCCCATGTGTTTGTGTAGATTATATTTTATGATTATATGACACCTCAATCTTTTACAATTTGGAAAACCTAGACCTTGGTTTTTCCTCTCAGTTATATACCTTTACTGATTCTAAAAGTCTTGCATTTATTTTATCTTTATGCTCTTTATCCTATATCTCTTAGTTTGGCCAATCTGATATTGATGGCCCAGGTCTTAAATCTTGCCCATAATGCTTAAAATTTAGTTAAAGGTCTAGGTTGACTAAATTAGTAAATAATATTGTAATAATAGCCATTTATTTGTATTTTTAACCTTTCTATAAATAACAATAAATATGTAGAAAATAAGACTTAGACTAAAATGAATTGAAATAGTTGTTACATGGTTTGACATGGGTTGTAAAGGACTAAGATAGTTTAAAAAATTAAGATTTGTATTTAATTTTGTGAATGGATAGGACCATCTAAATAGGACACCCTAGATTCTATCACTATTATCCTCTTCTAGCACTATTGTTCAAACTACTCATTGAGAATTGAGTTTTTTGGATTTTATTCATTGTCCCTATGTGACCCTTTTATGAAATCTCAACTACTAAAAGTCTATGGAACTCCTTGTAGAGATTATTTAATATTAAAACCCTAGACTTCATTATACATTTATAAAAATTGAGAAAGAAATAAGGGGGCTAGTGTGTGTAAGATGCAATGAACATGTATCTACACCCCTTGTATGGGCACACTACCTACATACCAATACTTTGAATAGGGATCGAGCCATATGTAGTTCTCCCACTTAATGTGTTTTGTGTAATAGTGTAATGTAGATGAAAAATGTTAAACTAGGTGTGATTAAGGTGGCTAGGGACTGGTGTGAGGATTTGGATATGCTTGTATCTATATTGGATGGCTATATGTAGAGAATATGGAAATTTGTCGTAGTGGTTTTGATTTTATTCTTGCTTGATTTTTAATATTTTCCAACCTCGTTCTAAAATAAATTTGAATGGGATTTTAATGAGATCTATTGGTCATGGGTCAAATGTAATCATGTTAGGCTGATAAGATGAAGGATATGAACTAGAAGGAAATAACCATTATAGCTCAAAATTTAATTGGACAAAAGTGATAAAATAGGATACTCTGGGTTCTGGTGCTATAGTCTAAGTTAGGAAATCCTATTCTATAGGTACAAGACTCAAGGGGATAGTATTGGCTTGTTAAATGCTACTTTTTTGAGCTAGAATGATCATTTAGAAAGATTGGGATGATTGATAATAAGCAAAAAGGTGTCTAGAAGGGTCATGAGAGAGTTAAAGAAAGACCTATGGGATGGGTGTCATAAGCCACACTCAAACTACCAATTTTGACATTTTATATGAATACATTTACCTCCCCTTTATTTTAGTGTAGTGAAGTTAAATACTAGGATAAAGGAAAAGTATAAATCATACTTGAAATTTCCTATAAGGGTGAAGCTCATGAAGTTGTGTGATGCTAGGTATGCATAGAGATCATGTCATGAAGTGTAAATCTATTGTGATGATGAGTGATGATGGGTATGTGGTGAATGATGTTGTATCAAAATTCATATCATGAATGGACTGGAGTGTTCAATTCCATGAGAGTGTCTAAAAAATGTAAAGGCTGGCCCTTTAGCTCCATCATCACCCCCTAAGTGAAGTTATGTGATCTTGCATGTGTTAATAGATGTTTGGACTACATGTCTAATCCCTCTAAGTAGGTGGCTCAATAATACAAAAGCTAACTATTCCTTTGGCTCCATCATTATTCCATGAAGTGAAGCTATAAACTGATACCAATGTGAATGTGTGTCATATGAGATGGATCTTGAAGCTCGTGAATGATCTATAATCTAATAATGTGGTGTGGATAGTTGAATTTATGTTGAAAACTAGGCCACTCTTGGACATTTAAAAAAAGGTGGATTTTAGGCTTGTATGAAAGCCACTCTAAAATTGGGCAATACGCTTATGTGGAATCCACTTAGGAATGATGCCAACCACCTATAGATAGAATAAGGCATGTAAATGTTAAGAATGCCTAGGTAATTCCATAAATTATAAAGAATAGAAATCAAATGTACCATACACTTTTCCCCCATTCATTGATGTCTATAACATGGATTCTAATCTAGAAGTTATACCAATGTCATATTTGAAAATGGAAGTGAGAGCCATCATGTTTCATGTTATGCCCCACATATTTAGATTTTTTGACAAAAATTGTACTAAAACTATTGACTCTAAACTATACTATTTTTGACAAAAATGTAATTGAACTTACCTTTTTGTCTATTTCTAGAAAATTTAGTTTTTTGTTGTTTGGATAGGAGCAATAAAATAGGACACTTTGTTGTTTGGTATTTTAGTCCAAAGTTGGTTCTTTTGTCTTGTGCTAATTTTGAATACTATTCTATAATTTTCATTATGTGTCTAGTCTATTTTGCCTAGTTTGAAATCTAAATACTATTTTGGGTGTTCTAAATATTGATTGTTAACTAGTTAGAGGCTCTGATCTCTATGACAAAACCCTTGTTTATTTTCCCCTCTTTTGAGGGTAGGAATAAAGACCCTAAAAAGACTATCTTCAGAAGAAATATCCCTATAAGTGTGTTATTTTTTAAACATATATAATATAGAAATGATAATCAACAAGATATCTCAAGATATATCATTGTTTGTATGAGATATTTTTAGATCAATAAGGGTATGCATAGATAGATATAACAATGTAATAACATGTACAATATAGTGAACTGGAACTAGAAGTTTGGTTAGTTGTCAAGGATGGATAGAGTATGATGTCCATCATGGCATCTAAGGAAGTAAGAGAATGCATGATGTGGATCATGGAATTTTAAAAAATTGAAAATCAAATAATCAAATAAGCACATAAGGAAATAATCAAGAAGGATACAAAAGTGACCAAGGGGCCAAGCAAAGAAGGGACATGGGCACATGTCACTCAAATTAGGAAGTAAGCATACAAGGCATGTTCAAATACCACATACACATAAAATTGAAACAAGAAAGCTTAACAAATAAAAGAGCAAAATCAAAAGGCATTGGAAAATGTCTTAAGGCACACATAAGATATCAAATAAGAACTAAGAAATACAATCACATATAACTATACAAATCAAGAAAGGAAGGCATGTAAATGCTAGAAATATAATCATATCTAACTAATCAAAGGAAGAATTGAAATTATGCATGACATGTAGTACAATATTAGGTATATGCTAAGAAATACACAAGTGTTATATACTAGTGAGTGTTGATAGAATAATCTATGTAAGCTAGTAACTAATGTACATCATCATGATAACTAGAGTGTGTGGTGTAGGAATGACATAACATGGATGGTGTAGTCATGTAGAATATTCCCCAAGTGGGTAGGTATATCGATGTGTGTCTCAAATGTAGAAGTAAGATGCACCCTCAAGGGGTAGAGTGAAGCAATTAAGGATCTAGATGTCACTGCACACACTCAATGAAGATCAAGTGAAGTATGGTAATGTAAATGAATCAACAAACAATATCATAAAACAACAAATGTAAGTTTAGTATGGTAGTATAAATGTAAAGAATGGATAATTGAAATGTTTTTTTGGTATTTTGAGTTATTTTAATGTTTTTGGGATTTTGGAATATTTTAATGTTTTTGGGATTTTGAAATATTTAAATGTTTTTGGTATTTTTGGTATAGGCTATGTGAAATCAATCATGAAGAGCCTATGTATAATAAATAATGAGAAAATATGTACAAGTAAGAAAAAATAAACTATTTACAAGTAATTGAAATGAAGCTATATACAAGTAATTTTTAAAAACTATGTACAAGTAAGATAAAATGAAACTATGTACAAATATATGAATAAATCAATATGTATATAATGACATAAAAGACTAGGTTAGAGGGGTTAAAGGATTTAAGGATGGAGCTCGCTAGGGATAGAGATGGATGAAGGGATCATGACCATCATCAAATTCTTCAAAATCATCATCATAAGTATCATCATATGCTGCATATTATGTATGCATGGTGACTATCTCCTTAGGTGTCAGTAAGATCTATGTTTTTATGTAGTCAAAGATATATCACTCATAATTGTGTCATCCTATTGATGGAAAAATGAAGGTTTCTCTAGTGGTGAATATGTTGAGTCTCCTCTAAAAATTTTAGCTTTGGTAGTAGATGATCTTAGTGGAAGTGGCATGGCCAATGTTGGTAGTGATGTAATCTAAATAGTACCTTGAACATATAGTTTATCCAATCTCTTTTGTAGAGATATACATGTGTTTGTATCATGTCCTATGATCCTATAAAAGAGACAAAATGGGTAACCATCTTACCATAATAACCTATTAGTATATTTGTGTCATATTATAGGAAGTGTGATTAATCCATGATCAAGTAGAATTTGTAGTATAATCTATGGTTAATGTTGTGTGTTGCCTTCCTAAATATGAATGACTGGATTTATATTCATAAAATTAACCATGTGAATTATATGTGCCAAGTGATCTATCTATGGTCATGAATATGGAGTATATCCTGAGAGTGTAGTGTGAGATGATAAGAGTAATTTAGGATGTGTAATGAGAGATCTAGAGTCATCTTAATACTCTCTTAGGCCAACTAGTGTAAAGTTCAATCCACATAAGTAGTCATCTATGAGTGTTGGTGTCGTATCATCATATGGAGTATCTTGGGAGTTCATATCAACATCATGTACATATCGTAACTTATAATTTACCACAAGGGGTAACTATGATATGGGAGTTTCATCAACTATAGTAGTAGAAGATGATGGTGTTATGAGAGTATCTGTAACTATTAAAGTAACCGTAACTATCAAAGGAGATATATATGTAGAATAAAATGGTACTACTATAAATAATATCAATGATTGTATATTTTTAATAGGTTTAGAAATCATGACTGATGGAGTAGGTAGAATAGTTGAAGTTATAATGATTGGTTGACTATCTAGAGCTGAGGTCATAACTATAAGTGGAGCATGAAATGTTCTAGTATTCTTACCTCATATGTATGTATTTGATTAATATAAATGTGATGAGGTGGTGATTTAACTAGGATATCAGTTATCTCATCTAGTTAAATTATTGAAGATGACTCTATAATTTGATAATTTCTTAATGGTTGGTTATCTGTCGGGCATGTGTATAGGTATCCTTCATGAAGAAACTTAACACATTGATGAAGAGTAGAATGAACTTCATCCATAACATGTATCCAAGGTCATACAAGTGAAATATCATAATGAATAGGACCTGACATGACCTGGAACTATGTAGAGAGGGTTTTATGTCCTACCATGATATTTAAAGTAATGGTACCCAATATCTATCATGGTATATCATCAAACCCTCTAATATTATTATATGATTTTTACATGGATGAAATGTCTATGCTCATGGTTTGTAATAATGTAATAATACATATATTAAGTCTGGAACCACTATCAACTAGAACTCTCTTAACTGCATTGGTTTTGATTTGAGTTTGTATGAATAGTGGTAAATTTTGATCAATACATTTTAAAGATGGCATGTCCTCATGATCAAAACAAATAAGATCTTCTATATTTTTTAACGTATTGACAACTAATGTAAAATAATAAGGCTTTGAATCAATGGACATAGAAGTCTGAGTGAGTGCCTGATAAAGAATGTCCTTGAACACATTGGCTTTCTAAAGTAATTTTAACATGAAAATTTTAGCTAGTGTGTTTCTCAACTGATCAATAATATCATATGACTTATGAGGATCTACCTATGTGGGTGGGTTGGGCCTAGGATGATAAGGAATAGGAGGGTGATGGGGCTCTTAACTAGGTGGGGAAAGCATGGTGGCACATTGAGTAATATCTCTAACCACATTATCTACTATCCATATAAGATTAGTAGTATATACAAGAAGAGAGTGTAGATAATTGATAGGTCAAGGTGTTAGAGTGAAAAATCATGTCAATTGGGATCTTTAGCAATGGGTAGTGACCTAGGGAAGAGTAAAATGGACCATGCAACATAACTCGCCATGGGATAGAGGCTCTAAGGGAGGTGAGGCAAGAGGTATCTTAACATGTTTATCAATGAATGTGATAATATCATCCCATAATATACAAATTAATCATGAAAATCAAATAATTAATCTTTTCAATAACATATGGTAAACTTCATCATTCATATACATGATAGCTAGTATGAATTCTTTATTATTTGAAAGAAATATTTTTAAATGAGTAAGATCTATTTATAATTTTTATGTAAAAAATATGTAAGGTGATACCTCAAATACAAAGGGACCTAGTAAATTCCACTAAGTTTTGGAATAAAATGATTTTAAAATTAATATGGTAAATTTAAAAATTAAATGGAAATTATGATTTAAATATGTAAGAAAAATTAGAAAAATAGTGGGAAAAATACTGGGACCTAGTATAAGAAACTAAGGTTTTGAATGAAATTAATTTTAAATTAATAAGTTAAATTTAAAAATTTAAATTTATATTATAATTTAAATATTCAAGAAAAATAAAAATAAATATTTTGAAATTTAGCAAGAAAATTTCCCTAGGGTCTCTAGGGGTTTTGTGTGCAAAATGACCTAGTAAATTCAACTAACGTTTGGAATAAATAATTATAAAAATTACTATGTTAAATTTAAAAATTAAATGTGAATTTATAATTTGAATATGGAGGTAAAAAATAAAAAAATACTAGAAAAATCAAGAAGGAATTTTCCCTAGGGTTTCTAGGGTTTTTATGCACAAAAGAAGTAAGTCGGGTTCACCGAATGATTTAACAATTTTGGAGATATTGGTGTCTTATTCCTAATTTAGTTAAAGGTATAGGTTGAATAAATTATTAAATAATATTTAAATAATTTAACCACTGATTTTTATTATTTATTTATATTTTAACCTTTCTATAAATAGTAATAATTATGTAGAAATAAGACCTAGCTTAAAATGAATTGAAATGGTTGTTATAGGGTTTGATATTGGCTATGAAATACTAAGATGATGTCACAAATCAAGATATATATTTAATTTTGTGAATGGATAGGACCATTGAAACAAGACACCCTAGATTCTATCATTATTGTCCTCTTCTACTGATGTCCAAAATACTCGTAGAGACCTGAGTTTTTTGGGTTTTGTTTACTATCCCTATGTGAGCTTGTCTATAAAAACTTGACTAATAAAAGTATAAAAAACTCCTTATATATCTAATTTAATATTAAAACCTTAAAATTCATTGTGATTTTATAAAACTTGAGAAATAAGGGGAGTTAGTGCATGTAATATGCACTGAACAAGTATCCACACTCCTTATGTGGGTATATTGCCTACATACCAATACTTCGAAGAGGGATCAAGCCATATGCAATTATCCTACTCGATGTGCTTTGTGAAATAGTGTAATGAAAATTCAAAAATGTTAAATTGGGTATGTTTGATGTAGCTAAGGACTAGTGTGAGGATTTGGATATGTTTGTAGCTATATTAGATGGCTATATATAGAGAATAGGGAAATTTGCCTCAGTGAATTTCCTTGTATTCTTGCTTGCTTTGTAATATTTTCCAACCTCCTTCTAAATTAACTTTGAATGGTATTTTATAGAGATTTATTAGTCATGGGTCAAATGTATTCATGCTAAGATGACAAGATGAAGGATAGGAATTTGAAGGAAATAACCATTAGAGCTCAAAATGTAATTAGATAAAAGTGATAAAATAGGACACACTAGGGTTTGAAACTATATTCCAAGTTGGGCACTCCTATACTATAGGTGTGGGACCTTGGGTGCTAGGATTGGCTTGGGAAATGCCACTTGGTTGAGGTGGAATGATTATTTAGAAATATCAGGATGACTATAAATAAGAAAAAAGGTGTCTAGAAGGGTTATGAGAGCGTGTAAGAAAGACCCTTTTGGTAGGGTTTCATAATCCACACTCAAGATACCAATTTTGAAAATTTATGACTATAGTTCCATTCATCAACATAAAACCTAGTCATCTTTTAATAGATTGTTATTTAAAAAAATATTTCACATTGGACTAATTTATAAACCTTATCTTAAACACTTATTATAAAAATTTTATCTTATTGTTCACTCATTTAAACTTTGGACAAATTTGTATATCCCTCCAATACTTTACATTAAAAAATCATTTAATACTAGATTATTGATAAATACAAGAGTCTATTCTTGAGATTATTTTATATTCATTCCTTTAAATGATCATAATCAATTAAATGTAAAATCACAACTTATGTGATTAATTGTTTAAGAAATGAACTCTTATTTTATTCCTTTTAACTCTTTCTCTATCAGTACCTCTTAGAACACCAACAATCCCTTTAAAGTTTATATTGATCATAAAATGAATGAGTTATTCATTTTTAACAATTAGAATATTATTTTCATCACCCATCTTTATAATGTATAATCACTTAGATGAGGCTCCAATTAAAAATTCATTACTATCATTTTTCTTTATGATCAAAGATTATGTACATTTCATTAAACAATTAAACATTATCATACAAAAATCTCTCCTTTATCCTTCCAATAAAAATAAGAGATTGATAACCATTTAGTTATAAATTTTATTAATATTACACACATATATATTTAATGAAATTATTATTTCCATTATTACCTTTTATTAAATTAGTTAGTATCTTAGGTTAGAATTTGAGCCAAGCCATATACTTTTTTTTAAAATTTTATAAAATAATAATTTAATTTATATAAACTTTATTAAAACCTAATAAATAATATTATGCCATCTTAGTCATATTTCATATACCTTTTGATTAATGCATAATAAATTTTTTTTAATGCATTTCCAACATTAACAAATCAAATAAGGAAGCATTCTAAATATATGTCTACAACCTAGAAATGTTAATCCATAATTTTTCCTAGAAATTTACCAATGATATGAAGTAATTTAAGACTTAAACTATCTCTTAGATAAGAACACTAATTTATTTGTGTTCTATTTTTTTAAATAAAAAACCAAAAAAATAATTATCTGTCTTATCTATGAAAACTATCATATGATTTACGTAATATAATACATTCAAATGAAATCAAAACAACCCAACATAAAATCATAATACCTACATGTGATGAACACCAAAATAATTAAAGACTACAAACCTTGTGATTTCAATCACTTGATTCACCAGAGTCCTATTTTAAAAAATTAAAGTTAAAATGAAACCTCTTTATGCCACAAACAACATGCATTACACTGCAACCCATATACAATCCATAACAAAATCATAGTTTCAATAATGATATAACACTTCATTTTTACTACACACAAACATCTCAAATGAAAAAAAAAAGTAATCCATACAAGAGGATTCAGGTAAATGTCCACTAGAATACATACCATGTTAAGTTAAAATAAAACATAGATTTATCCCCAAATCACATATAAGAGAAATTATGAAATGAATCAATCAAACATACACAAAATAATCATAAACATGCACAAAATAAGAGACACAATATTTAACGTGGTTCGCCCAAGATGGGATACATCCACCAAACTTATCCATTATATTATTTCTTGCAATACAAGGGAGAAATAGATCCTACAACAAACCCTATTACACCTCTCTACCTCTTTCTGACTCCTCTCTATGTGTAATTTGTTTCATCTTTCATCTCAACCATCTAACCAATACATTTTAGGGTGAAAAAAACCTAAACATAACCTATACCATCAGATGTATAAACCTTTAATCAATGGCTCAGTTGATTATGAAATTAAAATTTTACAAGCAAAATATAATAAAATTTTCACTTTGGGGGCACTACCCTAGAACTCCCATCAGGGAGCAAAACCCTCAAATCATTCAAAGGGGGTTCCACCACTTAAAACCACCTGCACCATTTTGGATACAAATAATGGGATCCAAAACCTAGATAAAATAACATCAAATTTTTAACCTCTTATCCTAGAAGACAATCAGGATCCACACCTAACATACCATATAATAGACTTGAACATTATCATTATATCTCAATTGGATGTAAATTAATCTATAACCATTACCTTCCAAATGAATATATAAAATACATAGTATTGATAAGGAAATAAACATTCAACTAAATATAAATTTTAATACCAATTTACATAGTAAAAACATAAAATGAAATTAAAAATTGTTTACATAATATTAACATACATTAACAACTATATTGATTTCAAACCATGAATTTAATATATGTGATAAGGGATTACACTAGATTCATCATGGAGTTGAGGAGTTAATTATCTTATGAATTTATCCATCCACATCAAATAATAAGTACCACAAATACTAAATGAGTGTATGTAGGTTTTAAATTTGTTCAGATTTTTATAAAAAAATGAATCTATGCATAAATATCATTTTATATAAACTAACACAACTAAATTAATTAATGTTTTATAATATAAACACCTTCAATTTTTTTTTTATCTAATTAGGTAAAAATCTTTTGAAACTGGAGCTATGAACCTAGGGGGTGAGGGTTTTGATAGCTAGATCCACATCCAAGAATAACTAAGAGGGAAAATCGCCCAAACAACTAAGTATAAAAAATAAGGTTTGAAGGCTCCCCCAACCTTTAATAAGTGAATTAAAGGTACCCAAAATGATACAATATGGTTTTAAGTATCCATAAACCTAAAAAAATTAAACAAGGAACAAATAGAGGGTTTGAATTCTCCCACAACCTTGAGGAACATGAGGGTTTTAATGGTTCTCACAATCAGGGGTTTTAAGGGTCCCACAACCTAAAGTACACAAAGATGATATGAAAAAAATAATTTCAAAGGGATATCACCATTTAGCATGTCTTCCTTAGGGTTACTATAGAATAAAATTACAATTTCAGAAGGAGGTCTTCAACCTCCTAAGTCATCTACATAGCTTTCACACAATAGCGTCACAAGTGGATTGAACTTCCCACTAAGATCAACAACCTTTAAAAATCATAGAATGGGGGTTTTAAGGCTCCCACAACCATTTAACATGAAAAATGAGGGTTTTAAGGTACCCACAATTGAGGGTTTTGAGGATCTTGTAACCTTGAGTATATGAAAGTGGTATAAAATAGATAATTTAGAAGGGACGAAACCCTTTACCATGTCATTCTTGAGGACACTGCCAGGAAGAATACCATCAAAATAAGGCCTTCTTCTACTTGAGACTTTCACCCAACCTCCACATAGCTAAATCATAGTGAGTGAATTTTTCTTCCCACTAAGATTCATAATATTTTTAGAGCATAACATGGTGGTTTTGAGGCTCCCACAACCATTAAACATTAAATATGAGGATTTTAAGGTACCCAAAAATGGGGGTTTTGAGGGTCCCATAACCTTGAGTAGTAAAATATGAAATAAAATAATGAAAATTGAATGGATGACATCCTTCATCAAGTCATTCTGAAGGACACTACAGGGTAGAAGACCATTTAGAAAAGAAGGTCTTCTACCACTTGGGACATCTACCTAACCTACACACTACCAAATCATAATAGGTGGGTTTTTCCTCCCACTAAGCTTCAAATTTTTTATAAATAATTTTTACACCCTCCCTCTATAGTCCCTATGAGATATAAGAGAGTAATCATGATTGAATAAAATAATAGCCCCTAATAAGGCTTCTTCCATAACTAGTCTGATTTTATGGGATCCTGAAACTTGAAAGAACCAAGGGTGGACTCCTATAACATCCAATCTTAAAAAACAAAAGAAACTAGAATTAAAGTAGGGTCCTCCCAAAACCATATACTAACTTTCCATAGAAATTAGAACTTTTAGGTATATCAAACAACTTATAATTTTGGGATGAGATAAAAGGATTATTCCATTATCTAGATAGTCAAAAAAATATAAAACATGGGCTCCTCTAATAAACATGTCAAAAAACAAGATATAGGAGTGGGGTTTTTAATACCTTGTTTGCCTTAAAAAGGATCTTAGGGTGGGATCCTCCATCATCTACCCCATAAAATAACCAAAGATGGGTAGTTGAGCCATTTATGACCATATTACAAAGAGGGGGCCTATAACATCCCATGTATTGTTTGTACCCATGCCCACCAAAAACCCCAAAACTATACCAACATGAAACATTAACACACATACCACACTAGTGGAAAAAAATGAGTTCAATGTACCAATTCAAATTCAAACCAAATCTAGAGATCCATGGAATATGTAGAAAGGATCCATTTTTTCTCCCTATCACATGGTTCTCACCTTCAATAAAGTATACCCTCTAGGGTATACTATCTAGCCAAAATACCATGCCAAAGCCACTACTGATATCTCTAGGCTATTGACCCATCTTTGCTAACACCTATTATTTAACCATCTTAGGTAAGGTCAAGGTCAATCCAATATTAGTACCCAAATCCCAATCACCACCCTTGACAATGGGATGACTATACTCAATAGCCTATTATTCTGCCACATGTTGTGACTCATCAATAAAGAAAACTTCCTTCACCTCACTTTGTTCAAAGATCTCCAATACCAAAATCCAAATGACTCTCCTTTTTCCCATTGCTAGTTTACCAAGACCCTAGTCATGTCCCTGGTTATCACCATCCTCATCCTCCCTACCTCATCCTTCCTCTCCTATGGTTTCCCACCCTAACCCTAATTCAAAATTCCCTTCTATTGAAATCCTCAATTATAATGATAAAATAAATATTTTAAAAAGTACTAGCCAGTTTACCATTTTATAATCTTATACACACAATACACATGATCTTTGATTAACATGATATTTACATGGTGACTCCAAGCATCAACATCACACACACACACACACCATTGATAATCTAAAGGAATTTATGTAAATAGGTTATCTACATGTAAAGTAATGTGAATCCTGATCCCAAGCATTCATTAGTATCCGTACCCATGCCCACCATCCATTTTACATTAGATTAAGTCACCAAGTATAATCCCAAATCAATAAATGTAAATGAATAAAAATAATTCTTTAGATATATCTAGCCTATCATATAGATTTAACAACAAAAACACACATTCGACCAATAACCCAAAAAGTAAAATAAACATAGAAACGTGTTTCCACATAAAAAAATTAATCAATTAGGATACTAAATAAAATGATTTTTTTTGGATAAAATGTCCTTCAATAATCAGCATTATTATTCAAACACAATAGTGTCAAAGTCTTTTAAGCAAAAGAGCCATGAAAAAATGCATTTAATAATAAAAAACATAATAACCACATTCTCTCTTCAAATCAATGCACTCTATCAAATAAATATATTACCATGTAACCAATGCACTTATGTGTTTTTAGAAGAGTTATATGGATGGTGTGGCACTACCTAAAAATCACCCAACTATCAAAGGTTTCCCATTTAAATAAAACAATGTGCATTTATACTATACAAGAATATGATGACAACCCAAAGAAATAAGAAACTTAATTGTAAATTCAAAACAAAATTTCTTATATTTTTTTCCTCATTATTTTTTCCTCTTCCTTCCATTTTTCTTTGTCCTTGCCATTTGATATTCCCCTCTCCTATATTCCAACATGGTTTATTCTACCTTTTTCATCCACTACACCCTTAATAATGTATCTTAAGTGGTGGAAATTATACTTCCTCCATGTCTCCCATGGATGTTGTATTAAACCCCTATACCTTCCAAAATTTTCTACAACTAAAAAAAACTCTCCCTAAAAAATGAGCTCGAAGCACATTCCAACATTATAAAAACCTTAATCATTGATTAGGTCATTTGACTACTTTGAATATCATGCATAATGCAAAGGTTACCTAGGTCAAATGACCTTATGATTAATATTTATAGAATCAAATCATAATTAGTTTAATCAAGGTCATATTACATAAAAATTTTGAAATAATTATTCCAATTAATCATTACATACTCCAAGTCCCCTTTGAATATAACCAAGTTAACGATAACATGGGTTCAACAAAAATAAACATTAAATCAAGCTTAGAACTAAATAAGGTTTAAAACATACAACAACATAAAACAAGGAAAAATTGTTTATCTAACTAATGATGGACTTCATAATAATTAAACAATTACACACAAAAATATTCATTAAAAAAAAATTTGATATGATACACAAGGTGGACTAACTAATCTCTTATTTACCTTTTCTTACCCATAGACTTGTATGAAGTTGTGGTGTCTATTTCCTGGTATCTTCTATGCCAAAACCTATCTTTTCTCACATGGATGTTACCTACATTCATAAAATGAAATAATTAATACTTATATTATAAAATATAAATCATTTTAAGAATAAAATTGAATATATAAAATAAGTAATAAAAATTGTATCATCATAATAAGTCATCAAGTGCTATAAAATAACTCAAACAATAATGACATTAGTATATAATGTCTCAATAGCCCCAAATGTCTCATAATCAGTCAACATAACATATGTAAATGTTGTATTTAAAGGTGGGTCATTACACTCAACCCCCTAACAAAAACATAAGACACTATCCTGAGGCCTAAACAAAGAGGTGAGGATAGTGTTGACTTAAATGATTTTCATCTTCTCAAATGACACTTTTCTAATTCTCCTGATCCAATTGAATCAAAAATTAATGTATTTCTCTTTTTTAGATGAGTGTTATAATGGTACAAGATATAGATGGGATCTAATTGAATCATCTCTTCATCTACCACCTAAAGGTTATTCAAATCTAAAACATAGATGAATTAGAAACGCATTTTATTAAAATAGCTACATGAAACACATCATGAATTATAGATAAAGAAGGAGGAAGTGTTAGACAATATGAAATTGGAATATTTTTTTATATAATATTAAAGGGACTAAAAAATTTTGAGTTAATTTAGATTTTTTTCAAAACTTAATTTATATTTTCTATGGTTCTAATTTCCAAACTACTTTTTATGATACTTCAAATTCTCTTGGTGATCCATTAATATAAACATAAATTTTATGCCTATCAAATTCAAATTTCATCCTTTGGTAAATAAAATCGATTTAATGATCATATTATTGCAAGGTCTCAATGTCATAATGAGCCATAATCAAGGTCTGGTATGGATAGAATCAAATGCATGAAGAAATTACCTATGTAAAAGTGAAATAAAACATGAACCTGAAGAAGAAAGTGCATCATAATAGTACAATTCTCATTAATTCATTATTTATAAAATATCTAGGGAAGGTGAATATATAGGTGGAAGATAAAAATGTCCTCACATCTTCATAAATGTGATATTATCTTTCACTATGACCTAAAAAGACACCTAAATAAGATAACTAAATATGTACAAGTAAAAATAATTAAATGGAATAGAAAAATACAATAATACCCCCACTTAAGTGTATATTAGGTGGGTAATTTAATTGTTTCCCAACATAAATTCTTGATGAGGTACCTTGGTACTTAGAAAGTCCCCTTCAGAGGAAGATGCCATAGCTCCCTGAACCCTAAGAATATCCCAGAAATGAAAATACTCACTCTTAGTGAAGGTTTTCGTGAATATATCAATAATTTTATCCACAATATACATGTAATATAGATTATTGAATTTATCATGGATGAGATCCTAAATGAAATGCATGTGAATCTCGATATGATTGGTCCACTAATGGAGGACCAAAATCCTATAAATATGGGTTATGTGTTGGTTATCTCATAAGACAACTATTAGTCATTAAAACTAGATGCCAATATTGGTGAGAATCCCTTGAATCCAAATAGCCTTAGTGATATAATTAATATATCCTTTATATTTTTACTATTTAGAATATAAAATGATAATATTTTACTTCTTTCTTGACCAACTAATTGGTTCTAAATTAAGGGAGAAAATGTATCCTAAAGTATACTTGAAATAATAAATATCACCAGCACAATATAAATCTATATAGTTAATTAAATCAACATCAATTTCTATTTGATAGTGAATCCTATAACTATGAGTACCTTGAATGTAGTAGAGAATCTACTTAGCTACTATCTAATATAGATCATGTATTTCCTACATAAATATAGAGATCATGGACACTGCATATGAAATATCAATTATAGTGTGTATAAGGTAGATGATACTAACAATAAGTTTTTGATATAAGGTAACATCAACAAAAGGAGACAGAAAATCAACCTCAAGTTTCATAGTAGATAGAAAGGGATTTGGAGTTAGAATATAGTTAGCCATGTTAAACCATGCAATAAAATGAATATCATACTTAGATTATGCAATAGTGACCCCAAAGTTAGACTGATAAATTTTAATCCCAATTAATTAATTGAAGAAACCTAACTTATCCATTGAGAACCTATCAGACAAATTAGTTTTCATTATTGTGATGGTAGATGAAGAACTCTTTATGATCAATATGTCATCCATGTAGAGAACTAGAATCAATAGTGAATCATCCTACCAAAAAATTTAGATATTTGAACTATAATGGCATATGGTGAACCCAATCAAAAGGATAAAGGAGGCCATCTTGGCATACTAAGATCAAGGATCTTGTTTGAGGCCATAGATAGATTTACAAAGTTTGAGAACTAAGGAAAAATCTTCCAAAAATCCTTGTGGTTGTTCTATGCATATTTATTATTAACATCACTATGAATAAATACACTCTTCACTCCATATAATGAACATAATAGTGATGTGTTTTAATAATGGAAAGAGTGAGATAGATTGAGTTAATTTTGGTAACTAGGGTGAATATCTCAATATGTTTAATGCCAAGTACCTTAGAAAAAATCTTTGTTACCAAACATGATTTGAACTTGTCTAAGGACACATCTACTATAAATTTTGTTTGGTATATCCACCTACATAGAAATTTTTTTCTTCCCTTAGGAATATGGACTAAATCCCAAGTATTTTTCCTAAGAAAGGAACCATACTCCTCTTCCATATAAGTATCTAACTTAGGAGTTCCTAATGCATTATGAAATGACTATGTATTGAAAGTAGATGCAATGAATTCATTTGGGGCATTATATAATTATGAACATGTTCACTTGGTGTCTGATGGATATCCAACCCACTGGCCAAAAATTTATAGTGTCTATCTAGACCAAATAAAACTATTTCTCAAGGAGTTAAGAGGATAGTCCTCATCCTTTGAATATATTCTAAGGGAAGGAAGAGGTAAATCCCCATCACTAAACTAGAATAAGAATATGGATCATCATGAATCTATGCAAGAAAATATGAATCAATAGAATTATCATCAAATCCTAGGAATAACTCATGAGCAATGGGATGGATAAACCTATATCCCTTAACACCCTCATATTATCCCACAAATATGCAAGGCTAAATCAGAGGTTCCATTGCCTTATGTTTATTCTTAGGAATAGAGGATTTATAAGGATACCATAACACTCAAAGGTTCTTCACTATGCACATATGACGACTCCATGATTGAAAATGAGTGACTCCCTTCAATGGTTTTTGAGGAAATTAGTTCTAGATATAACAAGCAAAGTTGATAGCCTCAGCCCAATACTAAGGTGTAATAAACTTGGAGTATAGGATATAGTTTTCCATTTCCTTAAAGAACTTGTTATTTCACTCTAAAACATCATTATATTAAGGAATATATGGAATTATTTGTTTTAGTTCAATCCTATTTAAAGTTCATAATTATTTAAAATATAGACTAATATACTCACCACCATTATTAGTGCATAAAATCTTGATGAAATACTTGAATATTTTTATACAATAACATTAAAGTCTTGAAAATGATCAAATAGCTAAAATTTATGCTTAAGAAATTACACCCAAGTATAACTCAAAAAATCATCAATGAAGGTAAGCATGTAGTTAGTCATGTTGAATGAAGGATCTATAAATGGTCTAATAATGTCATTGTGGACTAGCTATATATAATTTAACTTTGTTATACATCTCCTCAAGATTTTTACTATGTAATATTCACAAATTCCATCATAAAATGAACATGTGGCAACCCTAAAACCATATCATGATGACTAAGTTGATATATGTGATGATATTTGAGATGGTTGAATCACTTATGCCATAATCTACTCAGCCCATCTAAGTGATTGAGCAGTGTAGTTTAGAATTGATCAGGATAAAAAGGTGAGAAACTATACAACTGTGATTGGTCATCTACTTTACCAAATGTAATAATGGATTAATTTTTTTATTCCATAATAACCACTAAACTATTTTTGAACTTCTCTCTTTTTTGAATTAATGTGAGTGATATGATAAATAGATAAGATATTGGTGAATAATGAGGGAACACATATAACATATTGAAAATTCCCATCATTCACTTCAACTATCACATATTAATTTATCTCTAAGCCTAATAACCTTTTGATTCATGAATTTTTATGGTTGTTATTTGAATAACTACTATTTAGTTAAGCTTTATTTCATATGTTGATTATGGGCAGTTATATGTTGAGTAATTTACATGATTGATTAGTTATGGAGTTAATTGTACCTTCATATTTCTTACATGATGATCATGTTTTTTATTTATTACATTAGTATTTTATGTATTTATATATGTTTTGGGATAACTACCTTCATTTTTATGAGTGAATACAAGATAAATCCATCCCTTAGAGTGTGACAAAGTGAGGGCATCATTGGAGAGGGTGGTGTAGATAGAGGCATTGGGGGATGATAGATTAAACAACTAGAAACCCATGCAAAAACCATGATATTTTAGTATACTTTATATTCATTGTTTTATTTAGATAGTTTTAGCATGTCTTTAATTGATAATGTACTTATGTTGTGATTTTGTTTTCTATTTGATGCTTATGTTGATCCAATTAAGTGATTTCACTTATGATTATCGTAAGGAGTCTATCTTGATTATAATGTTTCTTTAAAAAATAAGTGATTCTATTATGTTTTGGAATTAATTACTTTTATTTATAGATGTATATGAGTGTCTTAGAAAATATCTTAATACATTGCCAATGGATATGATAGACTCTATTACCTAGTTTGCTTTTTGTGTTGAGATTTACTATTATATATCATGCTTAGAAGGTTATTATTAAATTTTAAATTAATTTGGAAGTTTTATTATTTAAATTATATTTGGTAAATATAATTCTTTTGATTAAATGTTAGTATGTGGTTGGAGGTCTAGTTATTAACTTTATACTAGTCAACATTGTCATTTAAAATTATAATGTTTTATGACGATGGATGCATATTATAAAGTTATAGAAATGAAAAAATGTAATAATATTTATTTATTTATTGAAGGTTTGTGCTATGTTTCATTAACATTAAATTATATAATGTTTAATGACTTTTTATAAATTCTATTACATGGTTATTATAGGAAGATAATGTGCATGCATAATCCTAAAGGGATTATAATTGTAATCATATTGTTTAATTATGAGAAGGTTTGAGATTAGATTTTTTACACCATTTTTTGACTTGAGATAACAAGCTATTATGAAAGATAATCACATAGAATAGGATTTATACATGAGAAAATGATGGAAGACTATTAGTTTTTATTAGTTGTTATTTACATGTATCAATTTCGTCATTATTTTGATAAAGAATTTGGAGGAATTCATGTGGAAATAAAGGATAATAAAAGATAATAAAATGAAGGTAATAGAGGCCTATGGGGACATGACTCAACACAATAGAAGATAAAGAAGAAAAAAGACTCAAGCTAGAAGTTGGGAGAATTTTTTTAGTTATTATTTAGAGAGCATATTTAACAAGTTGGTGTTGTATTTAAATTCATGAATGATTATATGGATGAATTTTGGTAAATGAATTAATAAGGGTTTTGGTTTTTCTTTTTTATGAAATTATTAAATGGGCTAAATGTTCATCCTTGTGGATGGCTCGGCCATCCATAGAACCAAACATATAAACCTATAAAGCTAGGGTGAATGGATTGGTTATGATTTATTTGTATTATTTTAAAATACCTAGATATAAATTATGCTTATAATTTTTACTCAAATTTGTAAACCTAGGGAAAATTGTTAATATGGTATAAATATATAGTTATGTGAAATTATTTAGACCCTATAGAGTCTTGCTCAATATTTCAATGTTGAACTAGCTAGAAATATTATAAACATAAATACATGGGCATAATTATTAAACCCAAGTATATTATAACTATGTATTTGAGGGTTTTAAAATTATAATTATTAATGATAGTTTGCATCCTTTTCTTTTATTACTAGGTAGTGGATTTATTGTTTATTATATCATAATATAATTTTACAAGCCTTGTTAGGACACAACTATGTGTTTTATTAAACCAAAAATTAAGTATTGACTCTTTTAGAAACCTTTTCTAATTATATATAAATGTTTCTTTTAATATGACTTAATTAGAAAATATACATATACATGGATATGCATATAAAACATACAAGACTTAAATGATCTTTGATATATACATATCAATGTATATATAAAATATCCAAATTATACATTATGGCATTAGTCTATATAAGTCTATAAATCATTTGTGATTGAAACATATTAGGGGAGTCAACTAGTTGTGTGTTTAAGAGGGGTTCTAAGACTCTTTGTAATATAAACAGGTCATATGTTAAAACTTTTGGAAGTCATATGAATTCATATCAATGACTATTATATAGTTGATTAAATACTTGGTTAATATTTATATTCCATTGTACTATGAGGGAAAATAAATGAACTTATAATAAACATATATGTGATTAAAATATAAAGTATTTTATTTTATAAGATCCTAGAATGAATTTCACTGTCTAATAGATTTTGTGTATGTAAGAATATCCCATATTTTTTAGAGTTGTTTATAAAGTTATATAATTAGAATTTTATAATCCTGAATGTATAACATATATATTACATTGATTATATAAGAAAACCTATATGTGCCTTTGCCTAGGTTTTTTTATGACTATGGGGTTATGGATTTTTTTTCGATCTCAAAATGATTAATTTGTGTTTTTCAATTAAATATAATTGGTTGAGTTTAAGTTTAGGAATGTATACACTTGTTTTTTATTAGGTAAGGTGGAAAACTAGGGGCTGAACCCTATACAGTAAAAAAAGACAAGAAGGCAGGCAAGCAAAAGCTGTCAGCAAAGGAACAACAACACAGCCAAGAAACACAGTCAGAAGCAAAACAAAAACAATGGAAAGACCAAATTTAAAAAGGTCAAAACTACATAACTATAGAAGTAACAAGATCTTTAATTTTATCATTCTCCACATTGTGAGCATTCCTAGGATTACCCACCACTTCCAACATAGACACATTCAGTAGAATTGTGCTTCGAAGGCCTTTGGCGAAGACCTTTTCTAGCTTTTGAATTTGGTCCTTCAAGGCCCCAATTTTAGTTTTCCAATCATTCTCATTCTCCATACCCTCACCAGCTTCCTTGACATGCATCTTCCCCTTATTGTCAGAAGTTCCCATAGAGTCAACACCCTACTCTTCAGTGACCTCAAAAACTTGAGAAGCCTGTTTCCCTCCCGTGTCCTCTAAGATTTCCTAGATTTCCAGCTCTTCAGTCTCTTCATCCTGGGTTGCTTCATCTAAAGCACTTTTAGAATAGTCAATCAGCCTAACCTTCGAGGCTAATTTGCCAGTGATCCTCCCCAACCTGTGCACTCTAGAAGGGAAACCTTCCTTACTTATTCTGGAAGGCTTGTGAGGTTTGCCACCTTGGCCCCCCATGGACCTGCCTAGATTCTTATGGGTCCCTTCCGTATTCTCATCAAAATTTTCTTCTTCTCCACCAACCTTCCTCTTCTTTCCATTTTTACTCACAAGGAATCTAGGGGTATTAAGAGGTGTCTTAATGGGGGTGGAAAAAGGGGCATCATTGGTTTTGGTAGGAGCAGGGGAAATCCATGATTCATCAATTGCATCGCCAGACACCAAGTTTGAGGAAATGTCTTCATTAAGAACTTTGATATTCTTGTTTGGCTCAAGGGCATAGTGAAAATTATAGAGACAAAAAATAAGCCCCTGGTGTAGGGTAATAGGTTTTACATCTAGCTTCTTGGCCATTTTGGCTCTCACCCTTAGGATAAAGTGTTCTAATGAGGAAAGTACGTAGAAAGGAAAGCTGATAATAGCATTGCATCTAAAATGATTTAACAAAGCAAGGTGGTAGTTATAAAACTTGGTATAATGTCACTTGAGAGTGAAGTATTTCATGAGAATGTAGCAGACTCCATCCCATGGCTCTAGAAGTTTGGCACGATCGAACCCTCCTTGATATGGGACAAGTTCCTCTCCTTCACCCATAAATAGTTTATGACTAGCTAAATCCATGATTTTGGTTTTCCTTTGGAGCTTTAAACCCTACATGGTCATTCCCATGGCCATAGAAATCACCTTTTTAGATATTTCAAAGCTAATACCGCCCACAGTGACCCACCTATTCAACCAGGATCTCACGAAATACTCAGATAAGTTTTTGTCATAACCATTCAACCTTTCCAAATACGTGTTGATACCTCCTTCTTTATAATAATGCCAGGCTAATGGGTTGTCTTTAAATTCATAGTAGGAGATAGGTTTAGTTTGAATATGATCTCCCCCCATTATGTGATTATAGACCCAACTGATGAAATTCCCAATTTCTACCTTGAGCTTCAAATAAGTAGCTAGCTCTCGCTTTCGTTTGCGATGAATGTAGATGTGAAGGCTCATTTTACAAAATTTCCTATCGTGGTGACGTCTACTCCCATGCTTAAAAATAATTTCCCCTTGGTTTTCATGATGTGACTCTCGCACCTCCCCCTCATGATATAAGGAATTAATAATGATAATCAAGGAAGTACTAAGGTTATCATTTTACAAGATCCATGATGGCCTTCTCCACGTGGACCGCCTTCTAAAGCTATCTTCATCATCAATGTGCATCATTCCTAATCCATCATATCCTTCTAAATGATCTCTCTAATGTTTAAGGGAATATGAGCATCTTGTCACCATACCCTCCATCCTAAGAATTGTTGACCAAAGTTGGCACAAGCATCAGCGACCCTGTTGCCTTCTCTGTATGTATGAGTAATCTCAACTTTAGAAATTTTTTGTAAAAGAAACTAGATATCAGTAATGATGTCTTTTAGCTAGATTTCAATGTTAGATGCTTTATTAATGGCATCTATGACCATCTTATAATCTCCTTGAATATTCAAATTTCTTATTCCTAGGGATATAGCTAACTTTAATCACCATAGTAAAGTCATAGCTTCAGCATAGTTATTGCTCTGGAAACCAATTCCACTAGCATAAATAGCAGACATCCATCCTTTTTCATTCCTTATAATTCCTCCTCCACTAGCTTTACCATTCAACTTGGATGCCCCATCAAATTTGAGTTTCATCCAATTGGGTTTAGGTGGTATTCATTTAGTATGAAGTATCTATAGAATTTTGGAATTATCATGCCTAGGGATAAGGTTTAAAACCTTCCATTTGGCTGCAATTTGTCTTTCAAATTGAGATAGGGGTTTCTCTGCAATAGTAATATGTGCTATTGTAACACTTTCCAAGATGGTCCTAGCAAAAGAGTTAAACACCTAAGAAGAATTTCTAGCAGTGTCCCTAAATTTTTTTTGATTGTGCTCTTTCCATAAAGTCCAATTTAAACATGGCAGAGCTTGCTTCCATAATTCCTTAATCTAGGGATATGTGAAGGTTGAATTCTAACTGATAATTACTTCTTTAAGGTCAGAATTGCAAACCCATTCAATACCAAAGTTGTTAAGTATTGTGCCCCATAAATCCTGGGCAAACTGACAGTGGATAAATAGGTGTGAAATTGATTCCTCTATTAAACCACATAGAAAACATCTATTTACAAAGTAAACCCCTCTTTTGAAGGTTATCCTGAGTAAGGATTTTGTTATGGGTAGCAGCCCACCAAAACAAGTTAATATTTAGAATAAGTTTATGATTCCAAACCTTTTTCCATACCTCCTTATTCTAAGCTTCAGGAGTAAGTAGATGGTAGGTAGATTTGATAGAGAATGATCCATTCTTATCCAGCCACCAGTATTGTTCATCCTCCTGAGGTAAGAGTAGGATTATGATCTCTTGAACACATTTTTGGATCTCCCAAATTCTTGGGAGAAGCTCAGGTTTGTGCACACAACAATCCAAAAGTTTTTTCCAGCTCATTATCCCATTGTTATTTTCCATATAATCATTGACCCTATCTCTAAAGAAATGGGTAGTCAAGTCAGAAATTTCTCCATAATTTCCTTGAGAGATGAGAGCCTTGTCCTTTAACTAGGTATTCTCCTAGAATTTAATCGGTTGGCCATTTCCAAGCTTCCACCTAATACCCTATTTGAGAAGGCTTCTACTTTTTAGCATCTTATACCATATCATACACCCCTGGGGTAATCCCACCTGCTGAAGAAAGTTAGAATCATCAATGCTATGCATGTATTTGGCATACATTATTTCCCCCATTCACTATTGTTATGGATCAAGTTCTAAATAACTTTTGAGAGAAGGGCTTTATTCATGTTCCTGATGGATCTTATATTAAGTCCACCATGAGATTTTGGGAGACACTTTTTCCCATCTGACTAAAGACATTCTTTGTTTGTCTTCCATTCCCATCCATAAAAATTTCCTTTGGATCTGTTCTAGCATTTTAGCAAAATATGTAGGAATTTTAAAAAGAGACATGAAGTAAGTAGGAATACCTTGCAATGATGCCCAAAGAAGTTGTAACTTACCAGCACTGTTGAGTAGCTTCCCCTTCCACCTAAGAAGGTTCCTCTATGTTCTTTCCACAATACCATTCCAAAAACATGGAGATACCTCTTTGACTGAGAGTGGGAGACCCAGGTAGGTAGTTAGTAGGCCAGCTTTAGCACATTCTAATATATAGATTATTATATGTCTAAGTTCATTAGAAGTGTTGAAGAAGTACACATTGCTTTTCTGGAGATTTATGCTTTGTCTCGAGTCCCTGGCATAATCATTTAATATATTCTTCCATCTTTTAGCTTCGATCACTGATGAGATGCCAAATAAGATGGTATCATCTACAAACTACTGTATAACCACAAGATGAAGGGAAGAGGCAGGTTTGATGCCTACTAACATTTTTTAGACTATATCAGCTTGTATGTATCTTCCCAGTGCCTCAACCATAATGATGAATAGGTACAGGGAGAGAGGGTCTCCCTAATGAATTCCTCTCAAGGATGAGAAAAACCCTCTAGGAACACCATTAACCAGCACTGAGAATTTAGAAGAAGAGACAACATTCCATAATAAGCAAGACAATTTATCATTAAACCCAAATTTTTTGATCACTAAGAATAGAAAAGTCCATGAGACTCTATCATAGGCTTTAGAAATGTCAAGCTTGAGGTCCATCCCAGGGATTTTCCTCTTATCCATGGAGTGAATAGTCTCATGTGTGGTGATCACAGGATCAAGAATCTATATGCTTGGGATGAAACCTTTCTGAGTAGGAAAAATAATTTTGTCAAGCAAGGGTTGAATCCTCATGACCAACAGTTTAGTACATATCTTATACACAGTGTTGCATAAACTAATGGGTCTAAAATTAGTGAGGTGTGAAGGTTTAGATTTTTTAGGAACAATTATGATGAAGGTATTATTAACTTGTTTCAAAAGTTTTCTAGATTTGAAAAAATCACGAATGGCAGTCGTGAGGTCCACTCCTACAATCTCCCAATATTCTTGAAAGAATATAAGAGGAAAGTCATCAAGACCTGGGGCTTTAAAAGCACCCATGGAGAATAAAAATGCATGGACTTATTCCTTGAATATAGGCTTTAACATTTCTAGATTATCTTCTTCTATTATCAAATAGGGGATTTTATCAATGAATTGATTCATAAATCTATCAATTCTATCATTATTGTTTTCTTTCATAAGCAGGTTCTGAAAGAACACCCTGGCTTGCTCCCCTTTTTTGTTATCCTCAATAATAATGTCACCATTATCTAGGACAAGCTTAGTTATTGAGCTAGCTTTCCTATGCTTCATAGCTGAGAGATGAAAAAAAGCAGTGTTCCTATCCCCCTCCTTAAGCCACCAAACACGGGATTTTTGTTTCTAGAAAACCTCTTCTCTTTCCATAAGTTTATTCCATTCTAAAGATAGGATATTCTCTTCTTCTAAGGTTTCCTCAGAGTCATCCCCTTGATCTATCAGTTGCTGTATAGCCTTGAGTTTTCCCATTATATTTTTCTTCTGCTGGAAGACTTGCCCAAAGTTGTATCTATTCCAGTCATAAAATTCTTGTTTAATGTGCTAGAGTTTCTTCACTATTCTAAACATGGGAGTACCTTTAATGGGAATATTCCACCATTGAGCCACAATTTGTCTAAAACCTTTGTGTTTAATCCACATAACATCAAAACGGAATGGGGGAGGTCTGTGATGTCCCTATTCCCTCCAATTCAGGACAATTAGGCAGTGGTCAGACATGGTTCTAGGTAAAGCTTGCACCTGCATATTCTGGTAATCATTCCAATTGCTTGATATCATAAATATATCTAATTTAACCTAAATCATTTGATCTCCTCTTCTTCTATTAGTCCAAGTAAAATTTTGGTTCTACAGCTCTATGTCTAATAATCCATAATCATTGATGAATTTAGTAAAGTTGAACATATTGTCCGAGTAATCAATAATTCCACCCTATTTTTTAAAAGGGTATAGAGGAGTGTTGAAATCTCCAACTAAAATCTATTTAGTATTTTGAAGATTATTCCTAAAGCTGCTCAAGTCTATCCATAATTCTTGTCTCAAAGCTCTGTTATTCGGTCTATAGACATTGACCAACGTCCAGTTCAAGGAATTCATGGAAAAATCGATAATCAAGAAGTGCTTATTATGGGCCATAAGAGATCCTTTAATTTTAGCACTATTCCACATAGTGACAATCCCTCATGAAGCCCCTTCAGTAGGACTAATACAAAAAGCTGCCTTAGCCCATATATAGTTAGCAATTTTCACAAAACTCTCCTCATTCATCTTGACTTCTTGGAGTAATAAAACATCTAATTTATTATCTAAAATGTAGTTTTTAACCTCAAACTACTTTGAGGGACTGTTAAAGACCCTCAAATTCTAGGATAATACTCATTTAGAGAGTTTGGGGGGTTAGGACTCCAGTGTTTTCTATTTTCCACTAGCAATCTCCCTAGCAATCTCTCTTTGTCTTATTTCTCTTAGGGTTGGCCTCCCTTGTTTGGGCTCAGTGCCAAAATTTGCATATTTCTTACCTTTTCAGATCTTTTTCTTTGGGGTAACCCCTTCCTCCTATTCATTACTACCACTTTGTCCTGCTACCCCTATTGCTAAGTAGTTTCCTAACTGGTCCCTAACTTCTAGAACATGGAAAATGTCTGTGTTTAACTGCGGTTCTACTATTCCTTTAGTGTGATTTTAGGGTGTTACTTCTTCCTATCCAACCCTTAAAAAATTTTCATCTTTATTGACTTCCTCTATCAAAAGGTTACCTCCTACCCCTTCCTTAGACATATGAGTCTATTTTTCTAAAGTGTTAACTTTGTTAAATATGGCCTTCTGACTACCATCAGATACTATATTCTCCTATGGGGTAGTGTTTCCCTCATTACTAGTGTTATCCTCCTTTCTCTTTTCCTCCTCTCCTTTTTTTGTATCCTTCTAACTATTATCTAATACTATATTTTCCTCTAGGACAACTTTTCCTTCACTACTAGGGATATCCTCCTTTCCCTTCCCCTCCTCTCCTTTCTCTGTATTATCAGGAATTTCTACATCATTCACCATTTCTTGATTGTTGTTCACTTGCTCTTCCCCTACATTATGGGAGTCCTCTTTCATCCCCCTTTGATTCACTATGCATTGTGTCATTAGATGTCCCTTCCTCTTACATATTTGGCAAAAAGTGGTAGCATTTTCATAAGTGATTGGCTAAGTCCAGGTTCCATATTTAGAGTTTAACTCTATGGTCATAGGGAGAGTCTTATTTATTTAAACATTTACACAAAGTCTAGCATACACACATCTAGAATTTGTTTTGGTTATATGATCTGAGGTGACATATTGACCAATAGCATTGCCAATGGCTATGAAAATTTTTTCATCCCAAAATTCCAAAGGGAACCTTGGAAATCTTACCCAAGCAGGAGCAGTCTTATTGAGGTCTAAATTGGGATCAAATCCTAGTTTCCACAAGCATAAGGAAAGAGAATGTGGTCCATATAGTTAGGGTCCTCTAGAAAGGGTAGCAATCATGTCCTCCCTATTCATAAATTTAAAAAGAAATAGACCTCTAGCCATGGCAATGATCAAAACACTACCTTTTACTTTCCACCTAGATAGAATCCATTTCCTAACCATTTTGTTATTAGGACAGAAAGAGAAAAACTTACCAGCATAAGGTCCATGGATGCCATGATTTTCTCCACCAGATCATCTGGGATACTCAATGCCCTACCCTCTGAGATAATAGGGAGGCTCGACATGCCTTTCAATGGACACGTCTTTTCACCTGTGAATGCCTTCTTCCATCCATTGGATGGACTATCCACCACCAGATTCTTGGATAGATCCCTAGAGGTACTGCCACCTATAGTGACCTCCATTGGATCTATGATCTTGCCGATCACACTCAAGGGGCCCAGCTAGGTGGGAAAAAACCAGTTTCAAATATTGTCCACACGCCACCTGCTCTTCAATCATTTTTAAAAATTTAGACCAAATGTGATTTTGATGAATGTATACACTTGTTATGGAAAACATGAGTAATGAGTATAATGATGAGTATATAAGAAGAGTGATTTAATTTGAGTTGTTTTATATCATAAAACATTTATGTATATTCATATATGAACATTAGATGTGATACCCTTAACTACATTGACAATATAATTGTGTATTAAAAGTATACTATACACAAGCATATATATATACGACTAATACAATAATTTCTGTGGTATATTTGAAATGTTGTATTATCAAAGATAAAGTTGATTATAATCAATTGTTGAGATAAGTATATATATGTATGATATATTAATGGTTTGTTAATCTAATACAAATCTAAATATTATGTATATTCAAATAAATATTGCATTATATTATAAATATATATGGGTATATTTGTGATTGAGATATCATGGTTGAGTTATGGATGTGTTTAAATTTTTTGATAAAACATTTAAATATGAGGTATTTTGATTTAAATACAAGTCATTTTAATGTTATTATATTAAAATGAGCTTATTAATTTACTTTTTATATGTGAATATTAGGCTATGAATTAATGTTATTTTATGGATGAAATAACATTTAGATGTACATGTTATTAATTAGTAACTTTATGTCTAGATAATTTCCTTACCCATATGGTATGATTTTATTGATGACTATTTATGAAATCTATTTATTATTTAGTAATAAATTAGATGATTTAAGATTCATTGCATTACATTTGATGGACTAAATGTATATATTTTATATTTATATACATAACATATTGTATACCTTTTAATAGTAAATATTCTATTTTAATATATTGGTTTTTATATTATTATATAAATAACCAAATATATATCATATTAATGACCCTAAATAAGTAATGCAATGGATTCCACATACTTAATTAGTTACATTAATTCAATATGAGGTGTAATTTGATTAATTGATGTGTATAGAATTGACTGATCTTAGAGATCAATAACTATATGAAAACTTTGGCCAAAGTAATGTTTATAGCTAAACATTTTCATTTTATGTGATTTATTTATTTTTCATGTTGTAATATATCATGTTAGAATAGATTTATATATGGTATATATCATATATTAATTATCTTACATCACATGGATTCTAGTTTGTCACTCTAAATTCTTACACTAATATTATCTATGCATATTTGAAAGTAGGGCCATTCCCTAGTTTTGAGATAATGTGGGGGATTGATGGTGTTTGGTTGGTGTGAAAAATAATCAAATGATGCTCTTCCTTCCTGTAATAGTACTACAATAGATATTACTTTTGGATACCTTGTGTTCATTGAGAATCATGCTCTATGGAGCTTTGTATCATTGTATTATTACTATTGAGACATTTATTATTGATAAAACTATACGTTTTATTCATATGTACTTAAATAGTGGTTGTATGTTGTATCAATTATGGCTAAATTTGTAATTTTAATTTATGAATTAATGTAGTCTTTATTTATATATTTAGCATTCTATCTATTTTGATATTATCTTTATGGTGACCATTAGATAAATGGATTAACTATAGACATTTTAAGGTTAACTATGAATAATGTATTTATTTAAATATTACATTGTTAGGTTTCATCATGGTGAAATTTGTTAGTTGAAATTATGTAATTAATTTTAATTTTTTACCCTATTCTAGTAAAACCCAATGGGGTTGTTACATTATGGTATAAGAGTCAAGTTTAAACTCTAGGACTTTATGTGTCTGCTAACACAAAATTATTCTCATGTTAATCAAGAATAAAAATGGTGTGTGTTAGACTAGGAGAAGAGGGTACCTCAAATAATAATCCTTCCATTGATCCAAATCAGTTCACATTGAACAAGCTATGAAGTTAGATTAGATCCTCAGAACCATGTAAGAAACTAGGAACTAAATCACATCCCTAGAGTAGGAAGTACTTAGTTATATAGAGGATAATATTTAGGAGTAACCTAAATAAAATCCTACAAAGTAGTAAAATCCTCAAGAGCAGAGGCATGAGGAAGTGGCATAATATGCAAGATCTTGATTAGCTACAGAGTTGACATGAGATATGAAAAAGGTGAATCCACCCAAATTTGATGGAATTATTTTTGGAAATGGAGTTGAATCATGGATGAAAAAAATATAGAAATATTTTGAGATAAAAAATTACTCGAAAGTCACCGAAGTAGTTTGGGGAGCATATCATCTTGTTGGTAAAGCAATAATTTGGTGGGCAAACAAGAAGCTCAAGATGAACCTCAAATATACCACCACCACTTAGGAATAATTTGTGACACTATTTAGGTCATGATGGTTTCCACATTTGTATTTTTAACATAGGATTACATATTTTCATATTCTTAAGCAAGGAGACTTTTTTATCAATGAATATTGGGAACAATTTACCAAGCTCCTAAAGTATGTACCTCAATATCAGGTGGATGAGAGGTTTAGGATCAAAAGGTTCATTATGGGATTAAAACCCCAAATTTGTTGTGAGGTGAATGTACATGGGCCATCTACCATGGATCAAGTCTTTGAGAAGGCATCAAAATAGGATTAGAAGATAAAATCTCTTACCCGAGTCATAGATAAGTTCAAGAAAATTTATGGAAGTTATAAACCAACTTTAAAAAAGAAGATTTGGAAAAAAAGGAGTGGAGAATCCAAGGGAAATTTCAAGAGCCAAAATTTTAATTTAAATAGTGGCTCAAGGAAAAACAAACTTGGTAATGGTTTCAAGGGTGGTTTCAAGGAAAACCAATAGTCTAATAGGAAAAGGCCACCAGGTGTTTGCTTCATTTGTGGAGGTGACCATTACACTTGAGAGTGTACTAAAGATAAGTCAAAGAACAAGCATTTTGATTCTCAAAAGAGAACATTTTAGTAGTATATTCATGCAACTATTGACAATAGTCAAATTGAGGATCAAGTTTCACCCATTAAACTATTAGGTATTTTTTTATCATCTAATTTCTATTTTAATTGACATGGGGGATAAGGAATATTTTATTGATCCTAGAATACTTAATACGTTATAATGAAAAGCTAGAGTTATGGAAAATACATGGTTAGTGGAATGAGTCAAAGGTCAAGGTTGACATGTGTCTAGTTGAAGCTAAGATTAGGTTACCTAAATTCACTACAAAAATGGATCTATATATTTCACCATTAGGGTCATATGATGTGATCCTAGGAGTCAATTGAACAATAGATCATAAATCTAAGATTAACTATTATCTAAATAAGGATGAGTTTCAAGATAATTTTGGAAATTAGACACAATTTTAGGGTGCGAAATGAGAGTTGAAGCTTTGGAAAATTTATACAATTAAACTCAATAAAGATCATAAGAAGGGACGTTAAGCATTTATTGTTAAAAATAAATGATATAGAGGAATTTAAGGAACCACCCATCAAAGATTATACTTTTCTAAGGAAATTTTAGGTTGTGTTTCTAGAATAATTACCTAGATTACCACCCAAACTTGAGTTTTATTTCTTGATTGAATTCATACCTAAGTAAGAACCATAGTTTAAGGCTCTATACAAGATGACAACTACCAAATTGGTTGATTTAAATGCTCAACATTAGGATTTATTATTGAAAGGTTTGATTCAACCAAGTGTGTCAACATGGGGTAAACCAATGGTCTTCATCAAGAAGAAGGATGGTAATCTTCACTTGTGTATTAATTATAGGATGTTGAAGAAGGAAACAATCAAGAATAGATATCTACTACATTGCATTGATGATATCTTTGATCAGATATAAGGGGAAACAAAATTTTCTAAGATTAACCTTAGATCAGGGTATCATCAACTTAGAATCAATGCAAGAATATTCCAAAACAAGTGTTTAAAACATGATATGGGGACTATGAGTTCACATTGTTACCTTTCAATTCGATAAATGCTCTAGTAACATTTATGAATCTCATGAACAATGTGTTTAGAGATTATCTAGACCATTTTGTGTTGGTCTTTATAGATGACATCATCATATATTCTAAGGATGAGGGATATTCAACATCTAAATCTAGTTTTACAACATTTTTGGAAGCACAAGTTGTATAGAAAGTTGTCCAAGTGTGCATTATTCTAAAAGAAAGTGTAATATCTGGGACACATTATCTCTATGGATGGAATTTTAGTGGATCTATTGAAAAAAGAGCCATAATGGAATGTCCAACACCTAATAATGTGCATGAGGTAAGTTTTTTAATGGGATTAGTGGGATATTATAAGAAATTTATTCCAAATGTCTAAAAGATCGCTAATCCAATCACATCTATTTATCAAAAGAGTCAAAATTTTATCTAGTCAGACAAGTGTGAGAAAGCCTCTAAAGAGTTGAAAAGGAGGCTTAATTCAGAACCAATGCTAAGATTTATTTTCCTAAAGGTCAATTCTTAGTGATCATAGATGCATCTTAGGATGGAATTAGAGGAATTATTATGCAAGATGGTTAGATTGTAACATAAGAGTCTAGAAAATTGAAGCCATATGAGGTGATTTATGCCCCTCATGATCTATAACTTGTTGTAATAGTGAATGTCTTATAAGTTTGGTGGCATTATCTATTGGGGAAACCGTTTGAGCTCAAGATTTACAATTTGGGTCTCAAATACATTTTCACCCAACTAAACCTTATTGCATGTTAGAGATGATGGTTATAATTCTTATTTGATTACAATTTTTATATTAACTATATCAAGGGAAAGGAGAACAAAGTTGTTGATGCTCTATGTCATAAAAGGTACATATCATTAATGGATACTATTAGGAGTATTTTCCACAATTAGGTAATCTAATTCTCATTAGGAGATGCATTAAATAATTAGGTTAGAAAGCATTGTTAGAGGATGCTCAGAATCCTATGTATAAAGGTTTCAATTTAAAAAGAGATGGACTTTTGAGATATAATGATAGGATGTATGTGCCTGATAGAGAAAACATGAGGAGCATGATGCTAAAGGAACTACACAATAATCCTTATTTAGGACATTAAGGTGTAACCAAGCTCATGGTTGAGCTAAAGCCTCTCTATTTTTGGAAAGGGATCAATAAAGATATATCAGATTTTATGTCTCATTGTTTACAATGTCAACTTGTGAAAGTTGAACATGTGTAACTAGAAGGATTGTTTTATCATCATGATATACCATAATGGAATTGGAATGTGATTAACATGGACTTTGTCCAAGGTTTGTCATTATCATGAAACTAACATGATATGATCTTAGTTTTAGTTGATAAACTAATCAAGGTAACTCACTTCATACCAAGAAACATGAGAGATGATGCACCTATGCTTGGGAAGTGATTCATGAAATAGGTATACCAATTACATGGATTTTTGGAAAAGATCATTTTAGATCGATATCCGATAATGACATCTAGATTTTGGTTGACTTTAAATTCATCTTTGGGTATGTAGTTGAATCTCAACACAACTTATCACCTAAAACTTGATGGACAAATAGAGAGAGTTAACCAAGTTTTAGAAGATATCATTTGTATGTATTTTATGGATTAACAATATAAGCAGGAGGAGTACCTTCCATTGGTTGATTTTTATTATAATAAATCATACTAATAATTATAAAATATGTATTCATTTGAGTTATTATACAAAATGAGGTGTATAACACCAATAAATTGGGACAAGTTAGAAGCCAGGGTAGTCTTTGGACCTAAGATGCTTATAGAAATGGAAGAGCAAGTTAGAGCAATCATGCAGAGGTTGGATAAGGCTAATGATAGATAGAAAATTTATGCTGATCTAAAGAGAATAATAAGATGCTTTTATGTAGGTGATAAAGTATTTCTATGGGTTAAGCCTTAGAAAAGATTGATTAAGTTCAGAAAGTCAACTAAACTTTCACCTAGATATGTGGGACCCTTTGATATTTTAGAATTGGTCAATATTGTATCATACTAGTTTTCCTTGGTACCAACTCTAGATCCTTTACGTAGTATCTTAGATGTGTCTTATCTTATAAAGTATGTTGTTGTTCCTTCACATGTGTTAGATTATAATGTTTTGTAGGTTCTAGATCCTGAAGTGGTTATAATAGAATAATTGATACAGATAAACTCAATTTGCATATTAAATAAGTGTCATAGTGCGAGATCTAGTGGGATTAATATTATAAAGATAGTGCCACTTGGTAGGATTATGATGAGTTCTATAGGCTATTTCAACATTTTTTTACTTGATATGTTGTCGCATATAGTTTTATTTTCTACTGAATAATGTTTTTATTTTATAACTTATGTCTAAATAAGTGTCATTAGGATGATGACCAACTTTAGGTAGGAAGGATGTCACATATTGATTTATCTCTAAGCCTAATAAGATTTTAATCCATGGATTTTTATGGTAGTTATTTGACTAACTATTGTTTAGTTAAGCTTGATTTTATATGATAATTATGGGTAGCTATATGTTGCTTAATTTACATTATTGATTAGCTATGGAGTTAGATGTAACTTTATATTTTTTACATGATGATCACGTTTTTTAGTTTTTATAATAGTATTTTATTTATTTTTATATGTTTTAGTCTAATTAAATTCATTTTTATGAGGTGGATATAGGAAAAAACATCCCTTAGAGTGTGACAGAGGGAGGGCCATCAGAGAGGGTGGTGTAGATAGAGGCATTAGGGGATGACATATTGAATAACTATAAAACCCCACACACACCATGATAGTTTATCATAATTTATATTCATTGCTTGATTTAGATAGTTTTAGTATGTATTTGATTACTAATGTACTTTTATTGTGATCTTGTTTTTTGTTTGATGCTTATGTTGATCTAATAGAATGATTGCACTTATGATTATCATAATTAGTCTATCTTGATTATGATGTTGCTTTAATGAAAAAGTGAATCTATTATGTTTTAGAATTACTTATTATTGTCTATGAATGTATATGAGTTTCTTAGAAAATATATTAATACATTGCTAATGGATAGGGTAGACTCTATTGTTTGGTTTGCTTTGTGTGTTGAGATTGACAATTATATATCATTTTTAGAAGGTTATTATTATTTTATAAAATAGATGAATAGCATAGTGTTGAATCATTAATGAATTTGAAAGTTTTATTGTCAAAATGATATTTGGTAAATATCATTGTTTTGATTAAATTTAATTATGCAATTGAAGCTCTAGTTATTGATTATATTAATCGACATTTTCATTTAAAATTATAATGTTTTATGACCATGGATGGATATTATAAATTTATAGCAATGGAAAAATGTGATAATATTTATTCAATTATTTAAGTTTTGTATTATGTTGCATTAACATTGAAATATATAATATTTAATGACTTTTTATAAAGTCAATTTCATGGTCATTATAGGAAGTCAATGTACATACATAATCTCAAAGGGGTTATAATTGTTATCATATTGTTTAAGTATGAGAAAGTTCAAGATTAGGTTTTTTACATCAGTTGTTGACTTGAGATAACAATCTATTATGAAAGATAATCACATAGGATTTCTACATGAGAAAATGATGGAATATTGTTAGTTTCTATTAGTTTTTCTTTACATGCATCAATTTGGTCATTATTTTACCAAATAATTTAGAGGAATATGTGTGGCAAGAAAGGAGCTTAGAAGAGAATAAAAGGAAGGAAAGAGAGGCATGTGGGCATATGAATCAACACAACAGAGGAGAAAGAAGAAAAGATACACAAGTTGAGAGTTGGGATAAATTTATCAGTTATTATTTTGAGAGTGTCTTTAACAAGTTGGTGTTGTATTTAAATTCATGACTAATTATATGGATGAATTTTGGTAAATGATTTCATAAGGGTTTTAATGTTTTATTTTTATGAAATTAATAATTGGGATAATTTTTTTGACCTATGGATAACTCGACCATCCATAGAACTAAACATATAACCCAATAACCCTAGGGTGAATGAATTAGTTATGATTTATTTGACTTATTATAAAATACCTATATATAAATTATGTATAGAAGTTTGATTCAAATTTTGAAACGTAGATAAAATTTTAATAGGGTATAAATATTTCTTTAGTTTTGTGAAACTATTAAGAACCTATAGAGTCTTTCTCTTTTTTTATTATTGAACCAACTAGAAATATTATAAACATAAATATAATTGTGTAATTCTTAAACTCGAGTAGATTATAACTATATATTTGAGGGTTTTAAACTCATAATTATTAAAGATAATTTACAACCTTTTCTTTTATTACCAGGTAGTGGATTTACTATTTATTATATCATATTATAATTTTACAATGCCTTTTAGGACATGACTATGTTTTCTAAAATCAAAAATTAAGTATTGAGGATTTTAGAGACCTTTTCTGAGTATATATAAAACTAAAGGGTTTTTTTCTTTTATATTCCTTAATTGGAAAAAAAATTACATGGATACGTATATAAAATATATAGGACCTAAATGAATTGTGATATATACATATCAGTGTATATTTAAAATATCTAAATTATATATTGTGGTGTTAGTCTATATAAGTATGTAAATCATTTGTGATTTAAACATATTGGTGGAGTTGACTGGTTATGTGTTTAAGATGTGTTTTGAGACTCTTTTTAATACAAATAGGTCTTATTTTAATAATTTTTGAAGTCATATGAATTCATATCCGTGATGGTTATATAGATGAGCAAATAACTAGTTAATATTTAGATTTCATTTTAGTATGAGGGAAGATAAATGAACTTATAATAAATGTATATGTGATTAAAATATAAAGGATCTTATTTTATAAGATACTAGAATGACTTTTCACTATCTAATAGATTTTTTGTGTATGTAATAAAATATTATGTTTTTTTAGAGTTGTTTATAAAGCTATATAATTAGAATTTTATAATATTGAATGCCCAACATATTTATTACATCGATTATATGACAAAACCTAATGTGCTTTCGACTAGGTTACTTTATGACTATTGGGTTATGGAGTTTGTTTTGATCTTAAAATAATTAAATTGTGTTTTTCAATTAAATACAATTTCCTGAGTTTGAGTTTAAGACTTATACACTTATTATACAAAACATGAGTAATGAGTATAATGATGAGGATCTCTCTATATGGTAGTTAATTTATGACTATTGGGTTATGGATTTTGTTTTGATCTTAAAATAATTAAATTGTGTTTTTCAATTAAATACAATTGCCTGAGTTTGAGTTTAGGACTTATACACTTATTATACAAAACATGAGTAATGATTATAATGATAATTATATAGGCATAATGATTCAATTTTAGTTATTTTATATTGTAAAGCATTTATTTATGTTTTTTATTTTAACAATTTTGGGAATATTGGTGTATTATTCCTAATTTAGTTAAAGGGTTTGGATTGATAAATCAATATGTATAGATGTGGTAAATAATATACTTATTTGTGAAATTTATTAGTAATTAGATATTTTTAAAAAAATAGTATTAAGAGGGAGAAAATAAGACTTAGCTTAAACTGTGTTGATCCAATAGAGACAATATCTAATTTTCATTGTCTAAGCCTGGGACACCATTGAAAATAAGATTATGACTTTCATTTTCAGATTGGATAGGAGTGAAAAAAGTGGATAGGAGTGGCACTAGTGTTGTAGTCCTTGTTTGATGTTATTATCTTGAGGATATGATATTTCTAGGTTTTGTTTGGTAGGTCTGTGTGACCTTGTCTCTGAATTTTTGGTAGCCAAAAGTTTATAAAGCTCCTTATAGAGTATATTTTATCTTCAAACCTGATATTTTATCATACTTTGACCAATTTTGAACAACAAGGGGCGGGGGGGGGGGGGGGGGGGGGGGGCGGGTTATTACGGGTAATATTCACTCAACATGGATCCAAACCCCTTGTGTGGGCATGCTACCTACATAACAATACTCAAAAGAGGGATCAAGCCATATGTAGTTCTTTATTTTAAAGGTCTTGTTGTAATTTTGATCTAGGGATTGATGTAGAGATTCAAATGCACTTAGGACTTTACTAGATGGTCTTATGTAGAGAATAGGGAAGATTGCCTGAGTGGTTTCACTTTTATTCTTTCTTGCTTGATAATGTTTGACAACCCTTTATAAATGTTCTTTGAATGGGATTTTATAGGGATCTATTGGTCATAGATTGAATTTTATCACATTAGGCTCATAAAGAGAAGGTTGGGGAACCAAAAGGAATTGACCATTGGGGCCAAAAATGAGTTTGGATAATAGCACCAAAAGTAGACAAGTGTGGTATTCGCACTATTATCCTAGTGTGGTGATATTATCTTAGGTAGACAAGACCTAGGGGGATGGATTGGTCATGAAAAGAGGGTTTTGGATTAGCTAGGATTAGGTCTAAAAATCTATAGATGATTCTAAGAAAGAGGGACCTATGGGTTAGATGTCATCAACCATGCTCAAGTTACCAATTTTTTAATTTTACAGGACTACATTTGCCCCCCTTTTATTCTAGTGATGTAGTAAAGAAAAATAATAAGATAAAGGAAAAATAGAAAGTGTACCTAAACATACCTATAAGGGTAAATCCCATGAAGCTATGTGATGTTGGGTGTCCATAGAGAGAGCACACTATAAAGTGTAAATATACAAGTGAAAATAGAGAGTAGATTAGTTATTACTAGACACATTATATCTAAAATAAGAATGTACAAAGCTAGGTAAGAGAAAAAGGAAGATAAAGGAATTAATACAGCTTACTAGGTATATAAACCAATACAAAACCTATTATACTACTGAGTGATATTGGATGTGTGTTGAACCAAGATTAATATCATAAATGGATTTGAGTGTTCAATTCCCTAAAAGTGGCTCAAGAATGAAAAGGCTAGCCCTTTGTCTCCATCATCACCCACAAAGTAAATCTAGGTGGTCATGCATATGATAATTGATCATTGGACTATGTGTCCAATCCCTTTGAATAGATGGATCAAGAATACAAAGGCTAGCTAGTCCTTTGGCTCCATCATCACCACATGAAGTGAAGCTATAAAATAATACTGATATGTAATGTGTATCATATGAAATGGCTCTTGAATCCCATAAATGTACTATGATTTTATAATGTTGGCATGGATAGACATATGTATAATAGAAAATAAGCCACTCTTGGCCACTCCAAAATATGGAGATTAGGCTTATATGAAAGCCACTCCAAAACTAATAATCTAGCTTATGTGGATGCCACTCGAGAACTCAAAAACTCAAGAACTTAATAGTTAGGATTGTATGAAAACCAAACCAAAATGATGCCAAACACCTATAGATGGAATAAGGCATGCAAATTTTAAGAATATCTAGGTAATGATGAACTCATAAAGAAATAATATAAATGTGCCATGCATATTACCCCCAATCACTAATCTAGAAGTTATATTAACTACCCTATATGAAATTGGAAGTAACAACCATCATGCCATGTATGATGCCCTTTATATCTAGATTCTCTAAGAAAACTATATTGAAACTATTGATTCTAGTCTAAACTATATCTGACAAAATTATAATTAAACTTACCTTTCTATCTATTTTTGGAAAATCTAGTTTTATCCTTATTTAGATAGGAGCACTGGAAATAGGTAGTAGCACCATTGTAATTGTAGTCCAGTCTCAACATTATCATCTTGGGCTAAATATAATGAAAATTTTGGATTCTTAACTATCTATCTGGTCTATTATGACTAGTTTGATGTTTGGTTTCTATTCTAAGTGTTTTGAGACTAGATTTTTTGGTTGATAAGAGATCTGATCTCTATGACAAAACTCTATTATTATCCTCTCTTTTGAGCATAGGAATGGATACCTTGAAATGACTTCCCTCAAAATAAAAATCCATGTAAGTGTGTTATGATACAAAATACATAATATAGAAATGATAATTGACAAGATATCTCAGGATATAACATGGTTTATATTGAGAGATTTTTAGATCAATAGGGGTAGACCTAGATATATATAATAATGTAAAAGAATGTGCAATGTACTAAACTAAAAATAGAAGTGTTATTTGTTAATTATTAGTTGTCATGGAGGGATGGAACATGATGTACATCATGGCATTAAGAAGCAAGATAATTCATGATTTGTATCATGGCATTGAAAATAATCGAAACCAATCAAGCAGAAAACACACAAGGAAATAAGCAAGAAGCATACAAGAGTGGCCAAGGGGCCAAACAAATAAGGGACAAGGGCACATGTCACTCAAACTAGAAAATAAGCATATAAGGCATATTCAAATACCACATACACATACAATTGAAACACTCAAGTTGGCATGAAATCCATAATCACATAGAAGAGTATAGGCAAGGGACATTGGAAAATGTCCAAAGGCACACACATGAATAGATGTTAAGGACATTATCAAATGTCTAAGGCATATACTAGAAACAAGTAGGAACTAGAAATGTAATCAAATCAAACTAGGATAAGCAAGAATATAAAGCATGTAAAGATTGGAAAATACAACCACATCTAACTAATCAAAGAAAGATTGAAAGTATGCAAGACATGTTAGTATAAGACTAGGAGTATGTAAAGAAATACACAAGTGATAAATACTAGAGAGTGTCGATAGAGTAATCTATGTAAGCTAGTAAATAATTTACATCAACATGATAACTAGAGTGTGTGGTGTAAGAATGACATAACCTAGTTGGTGTAGTCATATAGAAGATGCCCCTAGTGGGTATGTATATCAATGTATGTCTCAATGTAGAAGTATGATTCCCCCTTAATGGGTAGAGTAAAGTAATCAAAGAGCTAGATGTCACTACACACACTCAAAAGAGATAAAGTGAAACATGGTAATGTAGATAAATAAACAAATAATAGAATACAACAATAGATGTGAGTCTAGCATGATAGTATAAATGTAAAGCACGGATAATGTATACAATAGAAATGTTTTTGATATTTTTGAATTATTTGAATGTTTTTGGTATTTTTGAAATATTTGAAATTTTTTGGTATTTTAGAAATGTTATATTATTTTTGTATTTTAAGAATATTTGATCTATGTAAAATCAATCATGAGGAGACTATGTACAAGAATTTGAAAGAAAGCTATATACAATCAATAATAAGGAAATTATGTACAAGAAATACTAAGAAAATATGTACATGTAAGCAAAAAGAAGCTATGCACAAGAAACACTGAGAAGAATTTATACTAACCAATGAGTCTCATGGGAAACTCCCTATCATTGTGTCATGTATAAAACAAAGAAATCATTCATGATTATGAAGCATGAGGGAATGATTGTGAATATGACACTGAATATTTGGATTCATTGTTGGTATCTTAGAAATAATAATATGTATTGTTCCACTCAGCATCATCATCTTGATTTTGAACCATTGGAATGCTAGTGTTGAATTTTGTTGTATCTAAATCTTTTCCTTTGATAAATTGTGTATGTGAGTGATTTGCCTTAGGATGTTCAATAAATCCCAATGCTTGGTGACAAACAGTATCAACTACTAGAATAGGAGTAGTGATTCCTTGAGAATTCTTTCCCAACCCTTGACCTTGATAACAAAACTATTGTAGATATCTTTGACCAAACCCATATTTCTTTTAAAGTTGAGCCTTGTTTTGGAGAGGCAGATTTGAATTTTTTTCATGCTTTACCTATGCTTATGGTACTATTTTTTGCTTTTATTTTACTTTTTGATCCTTTTTTTGTTATGAGTTATGCTTTGGTAACAACTTTTGTACTATTTTTGAACTTGACCATTTTTTAATGTGTTCCTATGTCACTATGGATTGATTTATTGATTTACCTTGTATATGGACCTCATTATCAATTATCTATTGTATATTTTTTTTCAATGCAAAACATGAATCCATGGGATGCCCATGCATTATAAGATATGTACAATAATATCTATATCTTCTCACTAGATGTAAAGGAGGTAGTTTGATCAAATTGTATTTAATCATTTCCATTAGTACCTCATTTGAACTCTTATTTTATTTTTTAATGCTTTTTGAATCACTAGTTGTAGAGTTACTTTTTTGTGATTTCATGTTTTGATATGTAACATTGTTTGCAACCAGTTGACTAGGTAAAGGTGTATATACATGATTGACACTAGGTTATCTTTGAAGATTTTATATTATAATATAATTTTCCAATGTTGTGATATTTTAATGTAATATTTGAATCTATGTTTGTAAATTTGAAATTAACTTTCTCATACTTGTGATATGATCCCTTAGAGCCTTACAAGTGAAAACCCTAGTTGCTTCTGATTGAACATGTAAGCACATATGTTGAAGAGTTTTGAAGAATATATAAGATATATGTATGTATTAGGAATAATAATATAGGATACCTCACCTTTTTTAGGGGTGATATCATACACTTGGTTAGAGGTAAAGTAGCTATCACCCTCTTGGGGGAGAGGTAGAGAAGGAAATCTTTTCTTATGCATAAGATATGACATTGAAACTTGACAAGTGGTGGTTAGCTTATATGCATCTATAACTAGAGTTATAAGTTGTATAGATATATGTTTATGAAAAATATTCCATAAGAGAGATAGTAGGTAAGGGATAGAGAGTATGCAACTTTGCACTAATGCATAATTTTTTTTGACTTGAATCATAACCTTTCTAACATGCTTAGAATGATAAACTTAAAAAAAATTCCTCATGATAGATATAAATCAAGAGATAGAGAATATTAAATTATTCATGAATATATAGAAAATTTTGACTTGTGACATAATATTTCTAACATGTTTAGCCAAATAGAGTTCGACATTATTCCTCATGAGAGAGAAAGAGTATACAAAATAAATATTAAAATCTTATACAATTTGAGTAATAAATTTTGTAATATCATCTCTAATTATGAAGAGTAAGCATGAAATGTAAATAATGAAGCTTTGTACTGACATATGATAAACTTCATCATTCATGTACATGATAGGACCAATGACGGTCTCATTATTTGCAAGGAATGTAAGAAAAATTTGTAAATAAGTGAGATCCATTTTTGTAACCTTATTATAGATGTGAGGTGATACCTCAAGAAATAATGGGACCTAGTATAGGAAACTAGGTTTTGAAAAATAAATATTTTGACAAATTACTATGAAAATTTGAAATTGAAAGTGAATTTCTGAGTTAGATATGCAAGTAAAAAATCATAAATTTATTGGAAAATTTGTGATTTACTAGGATCTAGTATATGCCATTAGGATTTTGAAAAATAAATGTTTTTGAAAATTACTATTGAATTTTAAAAATTAAATGGATTTTTTGACTTAAATATGATATTAAAAATTTATAAAATGATTGGAAAAATACTGGAAAAATACTAGGACCTAGTATGGGCAACTAGGGTTTGAAAGAAAATTATTTTAAAATTACTACTAAATTTTAAAATTTAATATTAATTTATAATTTTATTATGGAGATAAAAAATCAAAAAAATATATGAAAAATTAGTAGGAAATTTACCCTAGGCTTTCTAAGGTTTTTATGTGTAAATGAAGTCAGGTTAACCAAATGTTTTAACAATTTTGGGAATATTGGTGTATTATTACTAATTTAGTAAAAGGGTCTAACTTGATAAATCAGTAAGTAAATATGTGGTAAATAATATAACGATATGTGAAATTTATTGGTAATTAGATTTTTTATATAAATAGTAATAAGAAGGAGAACATAAGACTTATCTTAAACTATGCTAATCTGACTTAGACAAGATCTAATATTCACTATGTAGGCCTAAGAGATTATCACAAATAAGATTTTGAATTTTGTTTTTTGATTGGACAGGAGTGTAAAATGTGGATAGGAGTGGAACTAACACTATAGTCCTTTTATTCAATTGCTGTGTTGAGAATCTAAGCTTTCTAGGTTTTGTTTAGTAGGTATATCTGACCATATCTCTAAAGTTTTGGCAGCTGAAAGTCTATAGAACTCCTTGTAGAGCATATTTTATCTTCAAACCCTATCTTCTATTATAATTCGACAAATTTTAAACAAGAGGGGGGGGTTAGTGTGGGTGAGATTCACTAGATGTGGATACACACCCCTTGTGTGGGAATGTTTTCTATATACCAATACTCTAAAGAGGGATCAAACCCTATGTAGTTCTCACTTTGAAAGTGCTTGGTGTAATTTTGATATGAGAATGCAAGAAATGCTAGAATGGATGTGTTTGAGGATGGATAAGGACTAATGCAGATATTTAGATGTGCTCAGGACTATACTAGATGGCTATATGCATAGAATAGGGCATATTTCTGAAGTGGTTTTACTTGTATTCTTGCTTGCTTGATAATATTTTCCAACCCTTTCCAAATGTTCTATAAATGGGCTTTTATAGGGATCAATTGGTCATGGATTGAATTTTCTCATGTTAGGTTTATAAGGAGAAGGATGGGGAACTAGAATGAATTGACTATTGGGGCCACAAATGAGCTTGGACAATAGCATTAAAAGTAAACAAGAATGGCATTAGTGCTATTATCCTAGTGTGACGCTATTGTCTTAGGTAGATAAGACCTAATGGGATAGATTAGTCTTGAAAAGAGGGTCTCAGCTCAACTAGGATTAGGTCCAAAAGGCTATGAATGACTGACAACTAGTGAAAACAAGCCTATGAGGGCCATCAAGGTAATCAAGAGGGACCTATGGGTTAGGTGTCATTAGCCATGCTTAAGTTAACAATTTTTGAAATTTATATGACTATATTTATATATGAGTAGTGCATATCATACACTTAACTACATAGATAATATAATTATCTATTAAGGGTATACTATGTACAAAAATACATATACGACTAGTACACTAATTTCTATGTAGTATTTAAAACATCATATTATCAAATCTAAAGTTGATTATAGTTCATTATTGGGATAAGTATAGATATGTATTGTATACTAATGGTTTGTTAATCTGATACAAATATAAAGATTATGTATATCATATATATATATATATATATATATATATATATATATATATATATATATATGTATGTATGTATGTATGTATGTATTTATATATCCTAAGTTATAAATATTGCATCTTATAAAAAATATATATGGGTATATTTTTCATTGAGTTATCATAGCTGAGTTATGGATGTGTATAATTGTTTTGATAAAACATTTACATATGAGGTATTTTTATTTGAATACAAGTCATTTTAATGTTTTTATATTAAAATTAGCTTATTAATTTACTTTCTGTATGTGAATATTAGGTTATGAATTAATGTTATTCAATGAATGAAATAACATTTAGAGTTACATGTTATTAATTAATAACTTTATGTCTAGATAATATACTTACCCAAATGGTATGATTTTATTGAGGACTATTTATGAAATATATTTATTATTTAATAATAAATTAGATGAGTTAAGATTCATTGCATTACATTTGATGGATTAAATGTATGTATTTGATATTTTCTTAGCATATTTTATATCTATTAATAGGGAATGTTTTGTTTGAATATATTAGTTTTTATATTATTATATAAATAACCAAATCTCACATTAAAGACCCTAAATAAGCAGTGTGATAGATTCCACTTGATTAATTACTTCCATTAATGAAAGATGAGGTGTAATCTAATTGAGTGGTGTGTATGGAATTTAATAATCCTAGATATCAATAAATATATTGAAACTTTGGCCAATAGAATATTTATAGTTAAACATTATAATTTCATGTGTTTAAGTTAGTTTACATATTTATACGAAATCAAAATTTTATTTATAGTATACATCATATATTAGTTATCGTACATCACACAAGTTCTAGTTTATCACTCTAGATTCCCACACCATCATTATCTACCCATATATGAAGGGAGGGGTATTCCTTATTTGGGAGATAGTGAAAGGGATTGATGGTCCATGGTTGGCATGGAAAATCACTTGGATAATGCTCTCCCTTCTCACAATAGTACTACATTAAAGACTACATTTGAGATTACTCTTCGATACTTCAAGTTCATTGAGACTCATTCATCATGGAGATTTGTATCATTGTATCATTATTATTGAGACATTTATTATTGTTGAAGCTATGGTTTTTATTCATATGTATAACTATAATAGTTTCTCTAATGTTTTATTAGTCATGGCTGAATTTGTATTATTAATTTATGTATTAATGCATTCTTTATTTATATATTCAACCTTCTACATATTATTGATATTATATTTATGGTGATAATTAGATAAATGGATTATCTATAGAAATTTTAAGTTTAAATAAAAAAATCATTTAGTTAAAGAGTACTTTGTTAGGTTTCGTCATGGTGAAATATGTTAGTTGAATTTATGTAATATTTTTTAAAAAAATTTACCCCATTCTAGTAAAACCTAGTGGGGTTGTTTTATTATCATATCCTCTCCCACTAAATTTTGTGTAAGTATCATCACCCAATAATATGGAATGAATATAACAAGGCTCCAAGGATGAAAATAAGTCATAAAATGAATCCCTATGGTGTGAGGCACTAGAATAAATTACCCATATGGAAGGCTAACACACAATTGCAACAAGTGTTTTACCCTTTATACTATCTTTAGCCTTATAATACTTTTGTTGTGATCAAAGATGTTTGATGAATCAATGACACTAATATTATGCTTCTCAATAATCTTAGTCAGTTGGTTGATCTCTTTTTTCATGCACTTAGTTTCATCGTGCCCAAATTTCTTACAGTAGGAACATGTGAGTCACTCTTTCTTGGGTTTCCCATCCAAATAGGACTCTTTTGATGCTTTGGAATTAGAATTAGATTTATTAACCTTTTTTTTCTTTGGGTCTTTCTTGTTTTGTTTCTTATCCTTGTTGATATAAGCCTACTATTTATCATGAATCACAATTAAGGCATGCAATTTGGAGGACTTTGGTGTAGCCATTTGAATAATATTATCTTTTTCTTGAATTAATTCATTATGAAAGTAATCCAAAGATGACATGGTCCATGTAGTGCTAAGGGTAATTTTGGATGCATGTAAGGTATAAATGAAGATAGAATAGTCAAATCCCAATTTATCAAGGACATAAAGAATCAATTGATTATCATTTTTGTTAATGTCAAAAAGTTTCAATTGTAACCTAAGTGATTTTTATTTTGTGAAGAAGTCTTATATAGAATCAAAATTATTTGGTCTCAAATTAATGAGGTCATTCTCCAACTCAAAACCCCTCATTATGTCCTTCTTCCCAAATAGTGATTCTAATGTAGTCCACCCTTGATTAGGAGTAGTTCTAGATTCAATATGAAAGATCAAGTCAAAAGACATTGACATAAATAATAAACCATAGGATTTTTCACTTAAATTATACCACTTCAAATTCTCTTCATATGGTCTCAATTATGTTTATGAAACCATAGTGATCTAGTGTATGATTTTTCTCCTCAAGAGGATTTGTATTTGAATTTCCACTTGTGATAGTTGAATGTTTTAAGAAGTGAAACTTTAGAATGATCCATTATAGTAAGTAGGTAACTATTGAATTGAATGTGTATGAAAGATAATGATGTGAAACCCCATGAAGCTACATAGATTTAATTTTACTTGGAATAAAATCTTACCAATGCATAGAGATAGAAAAATATTTCACTTCAATAAAATGATGATTGAAAAGGATTTATCAATCAAAAGTTATGGAAGTTTGATTATTTCTTGCTTGTAAATAAATTTTCCACTTTGCATAAATTTTGGGTGTGCAAAGGTTTGGCCCAACTTTGTGAGGAAAAGTTAATCCCCCTTTGGTTAGTTGTGACCAATGAATAAATTACTATGTGACTAGGGGGTTAATTATTAGAATGAGTAATATCTATTGATGATATCACTTAACACTATAATGTGACTGGGGGAGTGATCTCACTTTAAATTTGATTAAAAATTGTTAATGAATAGTTTCATAGTTTACGATCTAAAATTTGATATCCTCATGGCCATCATTAGACTTAGGAAAATAAATGTACTTCGGTAGAAATAGGGGCATTAGTTATAGTGGTTATATTTTTACATCAAACTTGTAGTCCCTATGTGTAGTTGTTAGAGATTCTTATCTCTCTTATAGTTGTCAAAGATCAGTATTAGAGTTGTATCACTCTTAAGTAGTTGGGGTTCTAGATTGTAGGTGTAGATAGAAGTTACAATGTATACTTATGGACTATGTGTGAAGTCAAAAGTCCTATTGTTGAAAATTTGGATTGTTAGTTTATTCATAAGTCCTAACATAGACTTATGGACTATGAATGTAGCCAAAAGTCTCAGGGTCAGACTTTTGGATTGTCGATGCAATCGAAAGTCTTGATGTTAATATTATAGACTATAAATGCATGAAAAAGACTCACCATTATAATTTTAGATTCAAATTATATTGAAAAATAAAATTAGGTTAGAACTAAAGGAATTATAGTTGAGATACCCTTTTTATCATTTAGATAAGGAGATTTTAGAAGTAGTCAAAAATTTTAGTAAGTGTTATAGGGTCAAAAATTATGCCAAGTTTGAAAAACAAAAGTTTGGTATGGATATATAAAATACACAAAATACCCACATAAGATATATAAGAACTAATAAAAACCTAAAAATATTTTCTCTTGAAGTCCCATGATAATATGGATTTGAATGAAATCTCTAAAAGGGTAAAAAACTAACTCATGAAACTAGGTTATGTTTATAGCCAATCTTAGGGTTTTGACACCTTATGAATCTAATGGTGTAGGTTTTTTTTCATGAGAACTTACCAAATGAAATATGATTAGTTGGAGAAACCTTTAACTTATTCCTTTTTTTAATTTGGATTAGTAAAGGACCCAAGAAGAAGAGTGAACTCTAGAAATAGTTGAATCTTCAAAATGCTAGATCAATTAATGGAAGGTCTATGACATGAAATCTAAAAATCAAGATTTAAATATAGTAAATATGGCATTATTATACTATATAATCTCTAATACCATGTCAAAGTGGGTCAAAATCGAGGATTTGTCGAGATAGGATAAATGCATGAAGAAATTACCTAAGTGTAAAAATGAAATCAAACATGAGCCAAAAGAATAAAGTACATCACAATAGTAAAATTCTCATTAATTCATTAGTTATAAGAGGTGTAGGAAAGGTAAATATATAGGATGAGGATAAAAATGTCCTCACATCCTCATTAATGTGGGATTATCTTTCAAAATGAACTAAAGAGAAACCTAATCAATATAAGTAAACATGTGTAGGTAAAATCCATTAAATGGAATAAAAACCTACACTAACACTTAGACCTTAAAAAACCATGATTTTCCAAACCATCCCAACCAAGGGGTGCTTTATGCTTTCACCCATAAAAGGATTTGAAAGGTTCCATTTTAATAACATAATAAAATGTGATATTATATGCAAACTCAAATAAATGGATAAAATATTCTCGTTTAGACCATTGATCCGTCACATACATTATTAACATGTCTTCCAAAACTTGATTATAAATATTTTAAACATATATTTGAGGATAATAAGTTGCATTAATGTTTAACTTTATTCCCAAATTATCCATCAATGTTTGCCAAAATCTAGAAGTGAAGAAATTATCTCTATCTGAGATACTTACTTCTAGAACACCATTAAAGTGAGCAACCTCTTTCACAAAAAAAATAAAGAGTAAGTGCATCATCCATAATATTTATGGCAATTAATTGAAAAAACCTATTTAGATTATCAATTAAAACTATAATTTAATCATTCCTACTTGATTTAGGTGATCCGCATATAAAATCCATAGAAATAACTTCCCATCTCCTTTAAAGAATGGCATGTCAGTACAACAAACCAATAAGATGGAAATGTTCATCCTTAAGTCACTAACATTCCAAAAAAAATCCTATGAAATTAACCATATATTTCTTTAGCCCAATGAAAAACTAAATATTTTTGAATTGTGTCGTTTCCGTGACACTTGAATGAGAAAAATAAGGTGAAACATGAACTTATTTTAGCACTTGTTTTCTTAAATTACCTAAATCAACAGAATATATTATACCTTGGTACCTTATAAGCCACTTGATTCCAAGGAGAAGCCAATAACAACTTTTAATACTATTTTAGTAG